>PJEM01009798.1:0-68122 GCA_004023845.1 Helogale parvula | reverse complement strand
TTTTGTAAAATGTGATGCTGCAATAGAAAATTTCATCATATTGTGCTGTGTTTCACAAAATTGAAAAAATAAAACAATGCCTGCCTATGCATTTTGAATACCATGTTCTAAGATTAAAATAGTTTCCAATACAAGAAATATAATTCAGAGTTTGAACTTTTTTATTTAGGGTCCAGTTAAGCTCAACTCTGTAAGTATGCTATTGAATAGTTGGATCTTCTATAGAGATGAATGTGAAACTTTTAACAGTTATTGTCCAGTTTCATCTATGACATGTAAAGAGTTTGGGAGTCATCACTCATTCCTACAACAAATATAACCTGAAAAAAAACTGAAAATCAAAGACTTGTATTAAACCTGTAAGAAAATGGAGGTCACAAGCCACATCTCCACTTCAAATCTAGAGGGGTGCATACAGAGACATACAGCAACCAAGATCCACTCACCTGAAGCAGAAACCAATGGAAGGATAAATGTGTAGCAGAATGTGTGAATACGTTAGGCTGAGTGAGAGCAGCTTCAAAAGGGGGGAAAGGGGGGGAACTCCTGCGACTGTAGTGTTACAGGGTTCTCACACTTGCATTGGTTTTATCTCCAAGACTTTATTAGGCTTTCATGGTGAGAATCCAACAATGGTCCTCTGGTGGCCCCAACAGAGGGAGGGGAGGAAACATATTCAGAGCCTTCTCCTAACAAAGGTCTACTACCCAGGAGAAAAGACCTTGCCACAGTGCAATTCTGAAATCTTATCCTAGTGGATATCACCAACAGTACTCTAGAATAATAAACAGTGGATTGGGGCACCTGGGTGGTTCAGTCAGTTAAGCATCCAACTCTTGATCTCAGCTCAGGTCATGATCTCATGGTTCCTGAGTTCAAGCCCTGCATTGGATCTGTGCTGTCAGCACGGAGTCTGCTTAGGATTCTCTCTCTCCCTCTCTCTCTGCCCCTCCCCTGCTTGCTTGCTCCCTCTCTTTCTCTCTCTCTCTCTCTCAAAAAAAAAATAATAAACATTTAAAAATAGATAAATAGGTGGCTCAGTCGGTAGAGTGTCCGACTTTGGCTCAGGTCATGATCTCCTAGTTCATGGGTTCAAGCCCACATCAGGCCCTGTGCTGTCAGCATGGAGCCTGGAGCCTTCTTCAGATTCTGTGTCTCCCTCTGCCTCTGCCTCTCTCCTGTTTGTGCTCTGTCTCTCTCTCTCTCTGTCTTTCTGTCTCTGTCTGTCTATCTCTTTCTCTCTCTCAAAAATAAACAAACATTAAATTAAAAAAATATATAAACAAACCAACAGTGGATTACAGGTATAAGAGCTATAGATGTAGACTCTCTGAGAAGTACATAAGAAAGGCCCAACCAGGGCCAAGAGAAAAGATTAAAACAAAAATACTAGACAAAATTAGAGTCTCTGGTACCTATCGCCACAACAATCAGTAAACACAGGATAACTCAACCAAATTGACATTGGTGTTTCGGTTGGAGGACTATTTCTCTCAGTCTCTTTTATCTAAACACTAAGTCTGGCTTTCAAAAATTACAAGAGAGGGAAACTACACACCAATATCTCTCAACAACAAATGAAAGGTTTTTGTTGATTCTTAACAAAATAGCAAGCTGAATCCATCTATATATGTAAAGGATACCTCATCACCATCAGTGATGTTCACTCCATGTTGGTTCAACATTGATAAAATAATCAATGGACTTCTCATATCAACAGACTGAATATGAAAAATAGCATGTGATCATATCATAGACAGAGTAAAATTGTTTGACAAAATTCAATGCCAGTGTATGAAAACTAGGGATAGAAGCATGTTTCGTTGACCTAAGAAAGGAAATATGTACAAAACTCATAGATAACACCATGGAACATAAACAGAAAAGTGAAGCAGAATGCTAAGAGTTCTGGTAATCTCTCAAGAGTATTGAGCAAATCTCCAGCTTTTGAAACATATAACAGAGAATAATATATCCTAAAGAGAAAAGGTTTCAATCATCTCAGTATAATTTTAATAGCAAAGATTTGAAAACACCTATAATGGAGGACAAAAAGGAAAATTGCCCACAATAATTTATCAGATTTAGTGCATTATCAACTAACAGCTTACTTCACTCTCATGTCACAGTTGCAAAGATGTTCAGAAATGTCATAGAAAGTATATTTAGCAAATACTTTCATACGACAGCTCCCCACTTTCTCTTTGTCGTAGAAAGATGCACTTTATGCAGTCAAAGTACCTAAAGTGTCCATCACTTTCACAAGCATGTATGTAACTCCTATATACCATAAAAATAAAGACTTTTCTTTAGGAATAATTTTTAGGTGGCAAAACTAGGGCATAAAAGTATTATATTAGTAGTTTCCCATAGACATCAAGCCTTAGAATGACAGGATATTTTCTTATTCTAATTTTCCTCATCTATCCTTATGTAATGTACATAGTCTGACTTGAAAAATTGCCTTATCTTCTCTAAAGGTTAGCTTTTTTTCTTCTACAAAAGGAGAAGTCTATGTCACTTTAGGTTACTTCTGAGTAATAGTTGTCTATGCCGGCATATTTATTGGTCAGCATAATTGCTTTAGCTGATATCGTAATGGATCTCAGCATTTCGTTAGCTAAATACAATAAAATTTTATTTTTCATTTAATATTATGATTCACTTGGCTGTTTAATAACATCCTCCTGGACTGATTCAGCAGTCCCAGGTCCTTCCATCTTTTTGGGCCACCATATTCCTGGGCCTCTCTGGTTCCTTATCATTCTGTGTTCAGTAGGCTAAATAGTAAAGAGATAGAGCAAGAAATATTGGGATACCTTAGGTGCCAGGTCAAGAGGCGGTATTTGTCATTTGAGCTCACATTCATTCTATTGGCCAATCCTCCATCATATAGCTCCAAACTAACTTCAGGAGAAAGTAGCCTTTTTATATACCTAGGAAGAAAAAGGAAGATTAGGGAACTTTTAGGGAATTTAGGGAACTTTTAGCTAGTATTTGCCACGCTGTGGTTCAAAACATGTATGTGGGAGCCAGATGGCCTGAGTTAGAATCCTTGTTTTGCCACATCCTTGTTAAGCAAAACATGTAACCTCTTCGTATAAAAATAGAACTTATAGCACTCTTGTGAAAAAGAAAAAATGAGTTAGTATATGTAAAGTTCTTTGAAAAGGGCTTTGCTCTGGTTTGACACTGTAATGGTTGAATGTGCACCAAGTGTTCATATGGTGACGTTTTAACCCAGTACCTCAGAATGTAACTGTATTTAGTGATAGGTCTTTAGAGGTGATTAAATTAAAGCGAGATCATTAGGGTGGATTTTAATCCAATATGACTGGTGTCGTTATATGAAGAAGTTTGGGCACAGGCACACATGGAAGAGACTGTGTGAACACATAGGGTGTGTAGAAGGATGTTTACAAGTCAAGGATAGGGGTCTGGAAGAGCTCTTTTTCTTGACCCTCAGAAGTAACCAACTTTGTCAATGCCATTGTCTTGGACTTCCAACCTCCAGGGACTGAGAGAACAAATTTCTTTGCTTAAACCACTCAGTCTGGAGTACTTTGTTATGGAAACCCTTGCAGACAAATACGGGCTCTATTACGTGTAGCTATAAGTAGCAATTTCTTGTGGAAAACAAACCATTTAATCTCGTGATGTAAATTTAACATTTATGCATAAGGTAATTGGGAAAAACTGCTCTTCTGTAAGGAATAGATCTCATATTACACTTTCATGGAACTGAAGTCTTCTCTCTGCCAGCAAGCTCCCAAATATGTAAAGGAGGTAATACAACAGACTTCTTACTGTGGACACAGTCCGTAATTCCCTTCCTCCTGCTGCTGCAGCTGCTGAGACACCCACATTTTGTTCCCCGACTTGAGGTATGTGCCCTTCCCTGAATCAATCATTGTGTGTCCCAAGCCAAAAAAGACTTCAATCTCTAGGAAGCTCAAGCATCATCTTATAACTATAGCTGACGCTACAGTTTCAGTTAAGTAATCATCTCTTTCCTTGAATCCTTAGAAATATCATACATTTTATATCATAGTTATAAATTTATATCTTAGTTGAAAGTATTCTATATGGCTTGCTTTCTAAAATATCCAATGGAAAACAAGACAGAGCTCTTAAATGATAACAATAGCAATGTCAATGATCATAATGTCATAGATTTCTAGAGTTTAAAGCAACGCTAGAAATCATCTAGTCCATTCCTGCATTTGACGAATGTGCTACCCGAGCCACAGGAATGGTAAGTAAGTGCCCTCTGCCACTGGTTGTCACGGGTGAGCAGGCAACCTAGTTCAGGGCCCCTGATGCTAGGCTCTTGCTCTTTCCACTCAAGTACAGCATCAGTAATGCAAATGAAATGTACATTCAGAGGAGAGTGAGAATCTACTGGCACGAAAGATTGAAATGGTGACATGTTTCCCAGTCAGAAGAAATCAGATTTTGTTTGTGTATGACTTGCGTATGACTAAACATAATTCTCCCATGACTTCAAGTGAGCTGTCTCTGAACACTGAGAGATGAGAATGGCTTCGCAGGGCAATGTTGTAGCTGTATTGAAATTGTCTGATCACTTGCAGTGATGAAACAGCTAACCAACCCCAAAGTGACGGCAGTGACAGAAAAATAGATCATAGTCTTATTACAGACTCATCCTTAACACTTATTTTGTAAAATGACCTTAAATACTCCTACTTTTAGAGTGATGTCGACTTTAGACTCTAATAATGCGGCCTAAACAGTGGGTTCCCATTTCCCTACATTGCTCTAATCACTTAGGCTAACTGATAGACACAAAATACAAAACAATAGACCTTATTCCTTCAAAAAGGAAAGACGTTCATGCCCCTGTTTTGTAAATATATCAAATTTTGTTGCTTATAATAAAATCAATTAAAACTCAAGAGAACTATTCAAAACATTATGTTACTTTTAATAAGAAACGGGTATGTAGCACATATGTTTTGAATAAAAAGTCCATATTGCCTGTATCTCTTTCCAAGAAATTGTTCAGCCTCACCTAAACACACCAGGTAAAAGTGCCTCTCAAGGCAAGTGGTGAATTCGACCCAAAGACCCTTTCCATTTGGAGAAGTGTTTCTTACATCTGGTAGCTACGCAGCGAAAGAGAAAAACCCAGACTTTTCTGGTGTCAAGACAAAAAGAAACTTTGAATAAGATATGTTTGCCATTCTGATAATTCAGGCCTCCTTTATTCTATTGGTAATATCCTCATGACTGGAGCCTTTTCAAGTTATTTTGCCTTTCTTTCCTCCCAGGCAGTGGCAGATTCTGGAGTATTCAGAAGAAATAGGAGTATAACATTCTATAATTTCTCATTTATCAATTGTCCCTTTTCTACAGATTTACAGTACTTCAGCTGGGAAACAGGGTACATTGTTTTGTCCAGCCAGGAAGACTATATATATATATATATATATATATATATATATATATATATATATATGTGTGTGTGTGTGTGTGTGTGTGTGTGTGTGTGTGTGTGTAATTTAAGTTTATTTATTTGTTTTGTTTTGAGAGAAAGACAGAGTGTGAGCAGAGAGAGGAGAGAGAGAGACAGAGACAGAGAGGGAGAGAGAGAAAGAGACTCCCAAGCAGTCTCTGCACTGTCTGCATGAAGCCCAATGCAGGGCTAGATCCCATCAACTGTGAGATCATGACCTGAGCCAAAATCAAGAGTTGGATGCTCAATTGACTAAGCCACCCAGATGCCCCAAGAAGATTTTATATTTAACTCTTTTAAATTTATATTATATTTTTTTCTGTGCTTTTAGGGTGAGTGGTCTTCAGTATTTCATTAGAAAAAGCAATATTTCTCTTTTAAACTTTTATGCCCCTTAGAAAGGGTGATCTACCTAATTCTAAGAAGTCTTCAGTGGGGTTATACTTGAGGCTCTGATCCAATTCTTTTCATTTAGAATGACAGAAACATTTCACAAATGGCAAGAACATAATTATTTTCCTTATTTAAGTGGAGTCCTGTGACAGCACAAAGAACATCTTTCTTACTCAGTGTGACTCTGAATAGGTGGACATTTTGGAGAGAGGGATAATCACATTGATCTGAAAGAGAAGCTTAGAAAATCGATCTCCAGGGAAAAGCAATAGCCTTGCTTCAATTCCAACTCACATCTTGGGAAAAATAAAGTGAACCATTCCTTTAAATGGCTTTTGAAAGAGTCTGCACATTTGAAAAGACTTCCATTTAATCATGCTTTTCTGTATTTTAGTTACTTGTCTGTTAATGCCCCTGGCATTAACCACACACGAATGAGACGCAAGTCTCTTGCAGAAATAGCAATTAGAGCTGTTTAACTCTAAAATTGTAAGCAGACTAAATAAAAGTGTCCCAAATGAGCAGCGGAACCAGAGGCTGGTCTAGTTTTTCTGTTTCTGAGCCAGATGACCTTTCTCCTCTCATCTTTGAAGAGAGGGGAGTCAACCATGAAAGGCTTGTTCTTTACTTACTTATGATCCAAAAAAAGATTAATGTTCCAGAAATTCTTTCTCTTTGCTGATTACAAACCTTATCCTGAAAATAAAAAGCAAGTCTTTTGCTTATTTTACAGATGGGTATGAACTTTTCCAAGTCTCCTGCCCTCTGGAATTTTCTCCCCTGTCATGACCCTGCTCACCCTGGTCTTTCTGGAGGTGGTTAACACCTCCTCTTCAGTGAAGAGTCACATCAAGGTGTGTTTCCTGAGTGAAGCATTACATGAAGTATTTCCCTCCCGCAACCCCAGCCACACCCTTCTGTTCCTTCTCTCTACACAGGCTTCATCTCCCTCTGTGAGAATGTGATGCATTTGATGGGGGGAGCCTGCATTATTTGTATTTGATTTCCGTCCCTTCATGTCCTGTCGGCTGCTTTACTGAGGATAACCCATATTTGTTGCCAGAATACATAGGTTAGGAAAACATTTACAATTTTCTGTCTCTATATTTATTTAATACACACACACACACACACACACACACACACACACACACCACATATCCTCCACATTGTCATAATCACTTATAAAATTACAAAGGGTATTCAGCAAAATTCTAATATAAAAAAATAAAACCATTTGGCTATGGTGTTATCTCTGTTCTGACCTGTTCTAAATTTCTGTTCTAGCTCTGCTCAATTTTGCTGGCCCTACTTGGTACGTCCTGCAATGGTCTTGTCCCTTACCAGTTACATAATTTTCCTGACCCAGAGACCTCATCTTCTGTCTTCTCCAGTGAGCTCACACAAAGTCACATCCGGTGATGCTATGGAGTTCTCTGCCAAACCTGCCTGCTTTCCAGAAGCAACTCCAAGTTCTGTTTTCCTTTATAGGCTCTTATAACTCGCCTCCTGAAAGCTTTCAGGAAAAAAATGCCTTCAATTCTTTTTTTATTCTTTTAAAGTTTTTATTTATTTATTTTGCAAGAAAGAGAGAGAATGAGCGGGGGCTGGTCAGAGAGGGGGGGGGAAGAGAGAGAGAATAACCAAGCAGGCTCTGAAACGTCAGCAGGGAGCCCCATGTGGGGCTTGAATTCACCAGCTATGAGATCATGACCCAAGCCGAAATCAAAAGTTGGGCATTTAACCAACTGAGCCACCGCAGGTGTCCCAAAATAACTTCGGTCCTTTTAAGCAGGCAGGTTTGGGTGTGAAGAGAACAGTGTAAAACGGTTTGCCCACATGTGTAGAATATGCCTTAGAAAATTCCAACAGCCTTTGACTATTTTCTCAATGAAGACAAATAACTAGTACAGCAGGAAAAAAAAAAAAAGCTTGTCCAGTTCGAATGAAATCTTTAATCCTATAAGTAAATATTCAGTAAGCAGAGTGATTTATTATGCAAACAGTATTACAAAATGAACGGTGACTTGGTATTATTCCATCACAATAGCCATTCTCCTTATGCAAGCTTTGCATTTACTATCTAAAGGTACTCTTTTGTCCCAGATCTCAAGTTATTTGAGTTAATTTTATTTGTCCAGAATAACTCTCATCCCATTGAGGGCACAGTCTATATTTTCTTAAGCATGGTGGCTGAGGGATAGCATTTGTTTTCTCAGAAATCTTAAATTCCATCCATGTGTATGATTTCCTCAACATTAGGTGTAGTTACAATCTATAGCAATTGATTTCTGCTGCATGTTCCTTTGCAAAAATTGCCTGATACTCTGTCCATTCATCCAGGAATGTCTGGGCTCTCAGCTGGCTGAGTTCCACTTCACATTTCAGAGGCTTAAAGAAAAAGACATTGAAAAAGAAAGACAGCAAACCCAAAGCATCTTCTCATTATACTTCTGTTAATCCTTTGCTACCCTGAGTTCAACTGGTCTATGAAAAATGATGCCATCTGATATCCTCATTTTTGAAGATCAGAAACCACTTATGAGAAATTGGATTAGCTGGGGTACATAGATTTCCCATGTACCCCATTCTGCATTATCAATTTCACTCACAAAAATGGCTTTTTTTTTCCTCCGAGGATGAATCTTCTCTGACATACCACCATCATCCAAAATCCACAGACTACACTAGGGCTCATTCTGGTGTTATACGTCCTATGGGATTGGACAAATGTATAACGACACGTATCCATCATTATCCATCACTCGTAAAATTCCTCTGTGTTCTGCCCATGCTTCTCTCTTCTTTCACCCTCACCCCTGGAAACCACTGATCTTTTTATTGTCTCCATAGCTTTGTCCAGAATGTCATATAGTTGGAATCATCCTGTATATAGACTTTTCAGATTGGCTTCTTTCATTCAGTAATATGCATTTAAGATTTTTCTACTTCTTCCCATGGCATGATAGTTCATTATTTTAAGCAAATGGATAATATTCCATTGCCTGGATAGAACACAATTTACTTATTCATTTACGTACTAAAAACGTCTTAGTTATTGGGTGCCTGGGCGGATCATTCGGCTAAGAGTCTGACTTCGGCTCAGGTCATGATATCACGGTCTGTGGGTTTGAGCCCCACATCGGGTACTGTGCTGGCAGCTCAGAGCCTGGAACCGGTTTCAGAGTCTGTGTCTCCCTCTCTCTCTCTGCCCCTCCCCCACTCATGCTCTGTCTCTGTCTCAAAAATAAATAAACTAAAAAAAAAAAGGCATCTTGGTTGTTTCCAAGTTTTGGCAGTTATGAATAAAGTTTACCTGTGTGTTTGACAACAAAATGAAACAAACAAAAAATAATACAAACACACACACACACACACAAAAACCCACCAGCATTTTAGATGGGTTTCTCAAACTTTCATGTGTGTGTGAATTGCCTGAGGATCTTTTAAACTGGGTAAGATGGGGCTGAGTTTCAGATTTCTTACCAGGTTCTGATTTCTTACAAGGCTTAAGACTCATGAAAAAAAACGATGCCTCACGGCAAGACAAGGCACTTCATAAGTTCAGTAAGCTGCCCTGTGAGATATACTTAGTGAGTTAGACAGATTTCATGGATCGCCATTTGGGACCAGATAGAATGTAAGACTTTTACCCTGACTTTTAGTTTTCTGTGGCTGAACAGTCTTTGTCTTTATAGAGACAACATTTTAAAAGATTGCTTTCAATACAATACTTTATTGCCATGGATATTTATTAAATATTAAAATGAAAATGGGGAGGGCATCTGGGTAGCTCAGTCAGTTGAATGACTGACTTTGGCGCAGGTCACAATCTCACATTTTGTGTGTTTGAGCCCCGTGTCTGACTCTGTGCTGACAGCTCAGAGCCTGAAGCCTGTTTCCAATTCTGTCTCTTCCTCCCTCTCTGCTTCTCCCATTGCTTGCAGTCTTTTCCCCTCTGTCTCAAAATAAATAAATAAATAAATAAACATTGGGGGCACCTGGGTGGCTCAGTCGGTTGAGCGATCGACTTCGGCTCAGGTCATGATCTTGCAGTTTGCGAGTTCAGGCACCACATAAGGCGCTGTGCTGACAGCTCAGAGCCTGGAGCCTGCTTCAGATTCTGTATCTCCCTCCCTCTCTGCCCCTCCCCCGTTTGTGCTCTGTCTCTCTCTGTCTCTCAATAATAAATGTAAAAAAAAAAACATTAAAAAATTTTAATAAAATAAAATGAAAATGGGGACTTGTAATTTTATCCTAAGGTAACTTGCATTTTAATGCTCATCATTTGTATATATTTATCTATTTATTTATTTAATGTTTATTTACTTTGGGGAGGGAGAGAGAGAAGGAATGCAAGTAGGGGCAGAGAGAGATGGAGACACAGAATCCAAGCTCTCAGCACAGAGCCTGATGAGGGGCTTGAACCCAAGAACCATGAGACCATGGCCTGAACTAAAGTTGGGCGTTCAACTGACTGAGCCACACAAGTGCCATTACTTACCGTTTTTAAATTTAAAACATGAATAGGGAAATTGTTGTGAATGTATTCTTAATTCTATGCACTGTACCAAAGGTACATTGAAATGATTAAGTATGTTTTTCATTTATTGTTGAAATTTTGAAAAAATGATGTTGCAAAACTCTGGCATGTGGGATTGTGCCTACATCTCTAGCATTATTATTATTATCTCCAACTTGACACATTGCCACTCATCAGCTTTTGTTATCTAATTTCAATTTGAGATTTCCCTTCAACTCGGTATCAGAAATTATTAAGGAAACATTTTGAAAGAAAGATAAATTATATAAAGTTGCATAATTCATTGACAAAAGATTACCTGGGACACTGGCAAAAAGCAGATTGCTGGGCAAATGAAGAGTATTAAATATTGAATGATAAGTATATATCCACAGAGATAGACTAAAGCGTGGATCTGATATACATTCAAAATCCAGCACGCTTAGAATTATGCTATTTTAGCCACTAGGAATTGAGCCTCTCAGGCTCACAGTGCCTGACTTTACTAGCATGGTCTTTGACAATTATATAATTTCACTTCAGGTTATCAATCCTCTTAGGGAACACACTGAAATCTAATTGTGTACTAACCATGCAGGGCACATATGACCTGGCTGTTTACTGGCTGCCTCTGCATGTACATATTTTTGTAAAGGCCACTATATTCAATGTTAGCTGTCAGGTCAATAATCAGAGTTTCGCTGTGTACCCAGAAATTCTTAGCGTCTGGCAGGAAACAAAGACAAGAGCCTGAAGATTTTTTGTACTCTGTATAGAACCTTTTTTTGATGAAAACCTTTCTTGATCACAACACACTTATCTAAATAAAAAAGGCTTTATTCTTTTTAACATTTTTAGCATTGACTGATTACATCTCTGAGATGTGTGACTCTTAATGGAAAACAACATTATCTTTCTAGCTCAAATTTTATGGTACAAATTGAAACGATTACAGAGCCTAAGAAAATTTGATCTCTTGGCTTCAGTTATATAAATAGATATGAAAAATCTTGATTACACCCTTTCTACCTGTCATTTAATATTGTAATGATGACTTCTGGAACTTTCTCTAATATAGTAATGTTAAATGCTTTCAAACTGTATTTAAGATGTCCTATTTTAAAAATTAAAATATTTTGTGATTCTTTCTTTTGTATCATCCCTGAATATTAACTCTCAACTTATTTGTATCCATAAAGGAAAAGTAAGCAGAATAATTTCTAATTTAAAATCTTAGCAAGCTTCAAGAATTTTTCTCTATCCCCCGCTAAATGTCTTCCTAACCCTGGAGCCCATGCTTAAATTAATAATAAACACACCACACGCTGGGTACATTCCTATAAACCGCACTAGTTCACTGTTTAACAGAATGCAAATCTCTCAAATTATCTTATTCTTCCTCAATGTCTACTTACTTTCTAGGTTGGTTGGGAGAATCATAGGTTTCACAGAATGAAGATAACAATTGAGAATTTATGACATCTCAGGAGAAGGAAGTATGAATACCCAAGAATTTTGATCTTTAGAGAAGACCCATGAAATAGTACACATGCTTATGCCTAAAATATGCTAAATAATCAGCAAAAGCATTAAAGTATAGAATGCATGATGAACCAAAGAAGGAGACAGAAAAATGAGACATGTTTCCAAGAAAATTATCTGCATCAAAACATGCAGAATACCTGTTATGCTATTTCTAAGCTTTAAATAGTCCCTGAGCTTTTACATAGTCATAACAAGCTCTTCAGAAGAGTGGGCTCATGGAGAAGTCTCCAGGGTTCCTTAGGTTGGTCCTAGGTCGTATCTTTTCTGGAGTGTGTATCTAAGCCAGACATAACCGTTTCTAGTTTCTGACCAATATGACTTGTTCCTTATTAATTTCTGCTTTTCTGGTATTTTGGGTTTTAATTCATTAATTGCTACAAATATTTTGCTTTCTTCAAAAATACTTTACAAAATTACAGTTGTAGAATTCTCCAATCTTTGGATGTTATTGATCTGTAACAATCAGCAAGTATTATTCACACTGGGTTGCTAGGAGGGCGAACGTTTTTAAAGCCCTTTTGGCATAAAGAACATTTTCTGACTTGGGGTCTAAATTAAAAAAAAATATATTACTTCTGTGCAGTCACCTCACTCACCAATTCCTCTGGGACACCGTTTAGGAGTTCTCAGTTAACAAAGGTGCAGATCGTAACCCTATAATCACCTACGGAAACTTCTGTGGTGTTCCGCATGGGTGGAAGTTGGAGAATAATTAAAATCATATACACACTTTAAAATACACGTGGAAATGACATAAGGGAACAAAATCTTCAAGTGTTCTTGGAAACCAGGAGGTAGTTTCTGGGCTAGTATAATTCACACAATCCCTGACTAACACCTTATGCTTTTTTGGCATCACGATGGTGCAAAAGCAATATACATTTAGAAGAAACAGTACTTGGAATTTTGAACTTATGTCTTTTCCACCGGCTCGTGAAATACCAGGTGATCCTCTCTTGATGTTGGTCAGCGACAGCTCTGAGTCAGTCACCGGGTCATGAGGTTAAACGGATCCACTTAGAGCCACTCTACACTCATACAGCTAGTCTGTTTTTCACTTTCAGTGATATATTTAATAAATTTCAGGTGATGTTGAACGCTTTACTATAAATAACCTTTTATGATAGATGATTTTGACCAATGATAAGCTAATGTAAGTGTTCTGAACATGTTTAACGTAGGCCAGGCTGAGCTGTGGTGTTTAATGCATTTTCAACTTAAGATACTTTCAACTTATGATGAATTTGTCAAAACATTAAGGCAAGAAGATCTGTATCATCTTCAATCACCATTGGGCAATGTAGAATGAAGATGCAAAATTCAGACAACAGTTGATACGCATTTCAGGAATTTCAGAGATGTTTAAGACATCTTAAAGAGATGCCTGAGACAAAACAAACCAGATGTTCTTTTTTAAAATGTTTATTTATTTATTTATTTATTCATTGAGAGAGAGAGAGAGAGAGAGAGAGAGAGAGGGAGAGAGAGAGAGAGCATGTGTGTGTGAGTGGAGGAGGAGTAGAGAGAGAGGGGGAGAGAATCCCAAGCAGGCTTCACACTGTCAGCCCATAGCCCAACTCGGGGTGCGCTCCATCTCCTGAACCATGAGATCATGACCTGAGCTAATGACTTGAGCTGAAATCAAGAGTCAGACGCTTAACCAACTGAACCACCCAGGCGCCCCAAAATTGGGTGATCTGCACAATAGCATCTCTCTCTCCAAATAAATTGATTAAGAAAAAGAATATCTAGCCTAATCTGTCGTTCATGTAATAATTTTAAAGGTATTTGTGTATTAGTACAATCAGCATAAGATAACCACTTAATTAACCTTAAAAGTTTCAGTTTTCAAGAGAGCTCTCATTTCGACAAAGTAGTACTGATCGAAAGGTTAAATGTTCTCATCCTGAACTATTATACTCAGAATTTTGTATTCTTTTTTGTTTAACCAGTATGCATATGATATGGTTTGAGGATCATTTATCACTTACTTAACTTTCTTGGTCTAGGTTACAGTTTATCAATATCACTTTTAAAGTATGGTACCCAGAACTTACAACCTATCCTCTCTCCAACTGGTGACTGGCCAACAAAATATAAAGAGCCACTCCCTCGTTAATCTTCAAGACTGCGCTTGCATAGATTTGGATAATGGCTGCTTTGGCATGTGTACCACACTCATCGTACTGTGGCCTTACATTTTATTTGATGTCGTACAAAATTGCTAAGCCCCTCTTACACATTGTGCTGTCTGGCTAGCTGCATGTAGCCATGCAAATGTTGAACATCCTCAAAATCTGCTTATTTCAGTCAATTACAAACGTTCATCTGAGCTTTAGTAATGGTAATGTAATCAGATATGCAAGATCTTTGTTATGTTACCTAGATATTTAGAAACATGTGATATAGAAAATATCAAGCTAAATCATATATTCTCCCACTCTACCAAGAACTATTCAAAATTATAGATATGTTTATTTTTTATCACAGAATCTCTAACAATAAATGATTTTGCATTCAGATCCAGCAATCTATGTCATCTGATCATTCAGTTTTCTGAGTGACTATCCAAATAGATGTTTGCATTCTAAAGTGATATTCTGCCTTGAGAAAGTTTCCATAATCCTAGATTTGCATCCTGATGGGACACCGAATTGTGTTTCAAAAATGCAAACTCATTTAGGAGTAGTCATGTTCTTGCTAAGCGAAATAAGTCAGGCAGAGAAGGATAGATACCATATGTCTACATTCATAGGTCTAACAGGACAGACCTGGCAGGGGACCATGGGGAGAGGAAGGGGGAAAGAGAGCGGGGATGAGTGAGGGACACAGATCAAGGGAGACTACTGAATACTGGAGATGAACCATGGATTGAAGGGGGAGGGGGAGGGGGAGGGGGGATGGTCATGGTGGGGGGCACTTGGGGGGAGAAGCACTGGGTGTTATATGGAAACTAATTTGACAATAAACTATTATAAAAAAAAAGAGTAGTCATGCTCTAATTATAATTGGTGCTCCTGCCAAGAAATATCATCTTAAACTTATTGCCAAATCTTAACAAAGTTTAATCACAATAATAATGATTACCATTTCCAGAGAATTGTATATTTTAGCTAACTGCCACTTTCAAAAACCAGTTGTCTATCTGAAAAAAAATCGCATTTTTGTAAGAAGATTTGCCACCAACTTGCCGGTACATGGGTGATATCACATTAATGATAATGTGCAATTAATAATGGTACAATTTGTACATTAAACATTGATGACCATTTGTTTTAAAAATATTAGAATTCTTTATTTTGATGATACAATTATAATACAAAAATCTACCAAATTAGAAATGAAACCATGCTTTTTTCTTCATCAAAATAGAATGTTTCATGATCATCTTGTATACTTTTATATATACATCATTAATGACATGCATTTAGATTTCCATGTTGCATATGTGGGAGAGTGGTTCACTAGACATGTATTCCAACATCTTTGTAGGATATTCCTGTATATCAGAGGTTGTGAAAATATAAACCACATTCCCTGATAAAACTTGCAAACGATATCTATTATTGTTTTGCATTCTGTGAATCCAATGACTTTGCTTGGTCATTGAAGTAGAAGCCATATCCTAGTGTGTAAGACAGAAGTCTTCTTCATCTAGAGGATGTCAGTAGTGCTGGTAGCCACAGTTTATTCTGGGAGTTCAGCTCAACTGTTGGGTCTGGAGCTAATACCCATGAAAGGAACTGCTTCATGGCCCAGCTTTCTGAGTGTGTCATTTTTTGGCTAGACCAATTCCCAGGATTATTCTGGAAATTCTTTCTGGAAACTGAGCCTCCTATAATTCTTTCAATAATTTTATGAACACTGCTTTTGTTTAAAATAGCTAGAATGTTTTTTTATCATCTGCCAGTGAGTACTTCCTAACAGGTTAATAACATTTGAGGGAAATCTGAAAACCTATGTATCATTACTGTATTTGCGACACTACTTTGGGTGGTATGCAAATTCAGACTTCTACCTAACTGAACCCTCCTCCACATAAAAGATGGCAATAATAGTTAAACTGAATTTTATGCCATTTATGCAAGGCTTTTAATTTCTGCTGATTTTATGTAAGTGATAAATGTTATAAACATGCATCTCTTTGAAATGTACTGTTGCAAACTGAATCAAATAAGGGAGTATCTAGAATTTTATTCATCATCACATTCTTCCTTTCTGAGTCAATTGAACAGAGCCAATAGCTCTCTCCAATAGAATTACTTTAGATGTTTTAGCATATCAGTTTTCCTTGGCCATCAGGTGATAGTATCAGTTTGAAAGCCGTAAGATCAAACTGTTTTTGTTATAGATGCACAAACTTTGTCTATCTTGTAGGATTAATCTCCTAAGTGATATAAAAATATTTCTAAACATTATATTAATCTGGACCACTTGTCACTAATTCAACATAGTGGCATCATCAAAACAACTATAACTTCTTTATCCCTGAAGAAAATTTTAAGGCAAGTCCAATACAAGTAGCTTAACCAAACTTATGGTCAGAATTTTCCTCGATAATGTCGTACCTTGACTTGTCAACAAAGTCTTAGACAATTTGATTTAGTATATAGAATTGTGTAACCATTTTTATGTTATTTTATAGATGGATGGGAATGAAAAGCCTCATCATTTACTTCTTTTACCTCAGATTTTAATGTAATAGACATTTTCTGACCACCATCTACTGGAGTAGGTATGGATCCCAAGGCTGATGAGCTCCCTCTTGCCAGAAAAGAAAAGAGGCCTTCAGAACCCTAGACTCTCAGTGCAGAGTTCATGGTTGTGCTCCACACAAGTCCATGTTCAATAATGTCATACATTCTATTTACAAAATACATTCTAACAAAGAGTAATAAACACTGTGCATACTTGTCCAGAAAGCTTGCTCAAAGATATGCAATATAATGTATCCTAGGTATTTCTCCCTAGTAATAAGACCAAATTGGGCTCATTTCAAACCTTGTCACAATATTAATCAAGTCAGGCTCTATATGTAGCAAGCTTAAAACAGAAGTTTATTATCCAAAATTATCATTTAAACCTTGAAGAAATTATTGTAGTTCATATTTGAAAAATGAGGAAAAGCATTAATTTTAATATAATTTATTTTTCATCTAGTTCACTTGGGGGATAATTTAATTTGAAAAGATCAGATGAATTGATTAAAACATAAGTTTCCAAATTCTCAACAGGAGGGTATTGGTAATGAAAAGAAAATTGGCTTTCATCATTATGATGTACCACACTTTAACATTTTAATGAATAGAGCAATTTATACAGCAGAGTCAAAGACTTGGCATTTGATATTAAGGTCATCCTTTCTAGAAGGTTATGTCTTCTTAAACTATGTCAAACTTTGAAGTATCTTTTTATGCTTTGTATACATCTCTAGTTTACAATCAATTATATGGTCCTATAATTAATAATAGATGAGAATCCCCCTACCCACCTGTCGTAACCCGCTGCCCGGTCCTGGCGAACGGCGCTCGAGCTTGTCCTTAACACGCAGCCCGGAACGCTAAAACCGCTCGTCATTGTTGTTTCCCGAGGGAGTCTAAAACCGCGGGACCAGACAGAAACATGGCGGTCCCCGACACCCACCAAAATCAGGCTTCCTCTAGCCTATTTTTTTAATAATTATTTTTAATAATTAGAAACATCTGTTCCCTGGTACTAAAAATGCAGTCCCCTTTAAAGAAAATGACAGGTAATCTTTCCTTTGCATTCTTTAACAGATGCAAAGTAAACTTAAGTTTTCAGAGACATAATTTCAAAGTTGGTTGCTGAGAAGCTGAGAGAGTTCAGTGAGGAGTTAGCTTAGTCTGAAGGCAATTCCTAGATGTGATGAATTATAAGGGGATATGTAGGATCCTGGGCATTTTCCTATTCAATAGTACAGGTGTCTGTAGGAAGACACGATGCTCCTCCCTGCATACCAACCACGTTCTTGTGTGCTTACACTCCTGCCATGAGGTCATTAGATTACATTATATTACAAGTTGTATAATTGACTCCACTGCAATGTACTGGGGAAAAACCAGATACATGA
Organism: Helogale parvula; assembly: GCA_004023845.1. Classification (NCBI taxonomy): domain Eukaryota; kingdom Metazoa; phylum Chordata; class Mammalia; order Carnivora; family Herpestidae; genus Helogale; species Helogale parvula. Next base: position 50,095 of record PJEM01009798.1, on the reverse strand, counting down.
ATTCTAGATACATGAATGCTAGTCCAAGGTCTTCTGCTTATTTTGCTGATTAGTGCCAGAGAAATCAATATGGCCTTCTCTTATTGAAAATATACAGTACAGTACTAAGAGAATCAAACTAGAAAATAAGTCTAATATTTATAATTATGTATATTTTAAATATGAAAAACACTGATTTAAAAGCATGGTGAAAAGCATATTACAGCTCTGGGTTTACTATTCTAGAAGAGAGCATTTCATTTGCATATTAACAACTCAGTGATTCACATTCAATATAATTGTTCTCTTTGAGTTAAATAAAATGAATTCTGTGACTTGCTGAGTATAAAATGAAATCACGGTCTCTTTGTTTGCTTGCTGGATGTCCTTCTTTGACATTTCATATTTCATCCTCTGGTAACTCTCAATAATGATGCATATCAGAGTTTACTGTGGATCTTTTAAAAGTGATGACACTGGGATCCTGTTTCTAAGGGTTCTGTTTAATTGGTCTTTGGGGGACTTGATATAAAGTTTCAAAAATTATCCTAGATTAATCTAATGTGTAGAAGAGTTTCCTTAGATGAAGAAGAAGCGACTATTAGCCCCCATGAAAGTAGCCTACCTTGAACTGTCCTCACTTCTAGGTCAAAATGAAATATGTGCCCTTGCTGGAATAGTGATATCTCTTAAACAGGGTGTCACAGAGTTTTTTTGAGGGTGTTCTTCTGGTGAAAGATGGAAGGATGGAGAAGAAATATAGGAAATAAATTTTCTTAAACTTATTTTAAAGTCTCTTGATGAATATATAATCACTGAGTTTTTCTTAGTATCATCTTGAATAAATGTTTTATATTTTCATTCCACTTAAACATTTTCTATTCTAATCTTCATTAGAAATTTCAGTTATTCAAGAGACACTTTATCTCTTTTTTAGAATTGGGCTAAACATGTCTCATGGTGATATAGGTAAAACGCAACATACAAACTGCTTAAAGTAAAAAAAAAAATGAGTTCATCTTGGAATTGAAGTCCTTGGAATATAATATGTACGACACTCTCCCTGTTAAAACAGGTATGCATATTCATCCCCTATTTGTAGTTTGACAAACATATATTCCTACTGCATTTTAGTAACGGTGACAGAATGACCTTAATGCCACCCTATTATCGGTCACATCTCAACTTGTTTACATTGACATATGTTTGATGTATGAGCTTTCAAGTGTAGTGTACAGATTAATACATACAGTCTTAGCCTATGACTCATTAGCCTTCCAAGAAAGTCAAAGTCAGGACCTCTACTGTTTTAACCAAGGCTATAAATAACTCGAACGAGATACACATGAACTCACATAAAATGACTCATAAAATGACATTTAATGAGCAACTATTCTGCATAAATAGTTTTTCCAGATGTTATGAGTTCAGACACCAAAAGTCTAGAAAGATGAGACAGGTAGGTGCTATGATGAAGATTACTATATGACCACAGAGTAATGCACTAGAGGTACATGCTAGCTTTCCTCCAGTATCTCAAAGATGCATGCCCCTCGTATTCATGCCCTGAATAGCCTCCTCCCACATCACACTGAGGTTGATCTGTGCGACCAAGTGTATATGGAAAAAAAGCAATCGTATGGCACTTCTGAGATCAGGTAATAAAAAGACTGTGGTTTCTATCTTGAGTTCTTGTTGAATTTTCTTTTGGATCAGTTTCTCTTGGATCACTTGCTCTGGGAAATTTCTAGTTACTCAGGAAAAACCTATGTGGGGAGGCATGAACGCTTCATGCCAACCTCCACGTGAGTGAAATTGGAAGAAGTATCTACGGCTGCAGTCAGGTGTATATTTAACTAATTATTTTCCCAGTAATCTTTATTTTATTTTATTTTGTTATTTTACTTTAATCCCACTGTAGTTTACATACAGTGTTATACTAATTTTGTATGTACAGTAGAGTGATTCAACCATTCTGTATATTACTCAGTGCTCATCAAGGTAAGTATATTCCTAACCCCTTTCATCTATTTTCCCCCACCCTCCCACCCACCTCCACTCTGGTCACCATCTGTTTGTTCTCTATAGTTAAGAGTCACTTTTTGTATTGTCTCTTTCTGGGGTTTCTTGTGGGGTTTTTTTTTGCCTATTTTCATTTTTTTTCTTAAATTTCACATATGAATGAAATCATATGGTATTCATCTTTTTCTGATAGGCTTATTTCACTTAGCATTACCTTCTCTAGATCCATCCATATCGTAGCAATTGGAAAGATTTTATTCTCATTTATGGCTAATACTATCCCATTGTGTGTATATACTACATATTCTTTATCCATTCACCTATTAATGGGCACTTGTTTTGCTTCCATAGTTAGGCTATTGTAAATAATGCTGCAATAAACACAGGCTGAATATATCCCTTTGAATTAGTGGTTTCGTATTCTGTGGATAAATAGCCAGTAGTGCAATTCTTGGGTCATAGGATAGTTCTGTTTTTAATCTTTTGTGGAACCTCCATAGTGTCTTCCACAGAGGCTGCACCAGTTTGCATGCCTGCCAACAGTGCAAGAGGGTTCTTCTGTCTCCACATCTTCACCAACACTTGTTGTTTCTTCAGTTTTTTATCTTAGCCATTCTTCCAGGTGTGAGGTGTTATCTGATTGTGCTTTGGATTTGCAGTTCGTTGATAATGAGTGAGGTAGAGTATCTTTTCATGTGTCTCTTGGCCATTTGTATGCCTCTTTGGAGAAACGTCTGTTCATGTCTTTTGCTCATTTTTTCATGGGGTTGTTTTGCTTTGTTTTGTTTTGTTTTGCTGTTGAGTTGTGTAAGTTCTTTACATACTTTAGTTACTGATCCTTTACCAGATACATTATTTGCAAGGATTTTCTCCCATTCTGTAGATTTTCTTTTAGTTTTGTTGCAACCAAAAAACAACTTTGCTGTGCAGCAGCTTTATATTTTAATGTAGCCCCAGGAGTTTATTTTTTATTTTGTTTTCGTTGCCTCAGAGACATATCCAGAAAAATATTGTTACCACCAATGTCAGAGAAGTTACTGCCTGTGCTCTTTTCTAAGATTTTCATGGATTCGGGTCTCATGTTTGAGTCTTTAGTCCACTTGAAGCTTATTTTTATGTGTGGTCCAGTTTCTTTCTTTTGCATGTAACTTTCCAGTTTTCCCACCACCTTTTGTTGAAGAGACTGCCTTTTTCTTATTGCATATTCTTGTCTCCCTTGTTGAAGATTAATGAACCATATAATCATGGGTTTATTTCTGGGCTTTCTATTCTGTTCCATTGATCTAGGTATCTATTTTTGTGCCAGTCCCATACTGCTTTGATTACTACAGCTTTGTAATGTAATTTGTGTCTGGAATTGTGGTAACTCCAGTTTTGTTTTTTCCTGTTTTCAAGATTGCTTTGGCTATTTGGGATCTTTTGTGATTCCATAGAAATTTTAGGCTTATTTGTTCCAGTCCTATTCTGTAAAAAATGCTGTTGGTATTTTGACAAGGATTGCATTAATTCTTTAGATTGCTTTGGGCAGTATAACATTTTAACAATATTTGTTCTTCAAGTCCATGAGCGTGGAATGGTCTATCCATTTCTTTGTGCCATCCTCAGTTTCTTTCATCAGTATTTTATAGTTCCCAAAGTACAAGTCTTTTATGTCTTTGGCTAAATTCATTCCTAGGTATTTTATTCTTTTTGGTGTAACTATAAATGGGGTTGTTTTCTTAATTTCTCTTTCTGCTGCTTCATTATTAGTGTACAGAAACACAGCATACTTCTGTGTATTGATTTTGTATTCTGTGGCTTACTGAATTTATTTATCACATCTAGCAGCTTTCTGATGAAATCTTTATGATTTTCTATATACAGTATCATGTTATTTGAAGTAAAAATTTTATCTCTTTCTTACCAATTTGGATAAATTTTATTTCTTTTTGTCTCCTGATTGCTGTGGCTATGACTACTGGCACTATGTTTAACAAAATAAAAGTGGTAAGAGTGGACATTCTTGTCTTCCTAACCTTAGGGCATATGCTTTCAGTTTTTCCCCATTGAGTATGATGTTAGCTGTGGGGTTTTCACATAAGGCTTTTATTATGTTGAAGTATGTTCCCTTTAAACCAACTTTGTTGAGTGTTTTAATCATGAATGGATGTTGTACTTTGCCAAATGATTTTCCTGTATCTATTGAAATGATCATATATGGTTTTTATCCTTTCTCTTATTGATGTGACATGTCATGTTGATTGTTTTGTGCATGTTGAGCCACACTTTCATGCCAGGAATAAATCCCACTTGGTCATGGTGAATGATTTTCTTTAATGTATTGTTGTATTTAGTTTGCTAGTAATTTGTTGAGGATTTCTGCATCTATGTTCATCAGAGATATTGGCCTGTACTTCTTTCTTTTTCTGACATTTTTGTCTGGTTTTGGTATTAGAGTAATACTGACCTCATAAAATAAGTTTGGAAGTTTCCCTTCCTTTTCTGTTTTTTGGATAGTTTGAGAAAAATAGGTATTAACTCTTTAAAAGCTTGGTAGAATCGTGGTTCCTGGGTATCTAGGTCACTTAAGCATCCAACTCTTGGCTTTGGTTCAGATCATGATCTCATGCCTTGTGGATTCAAGTCCTGCATTGGACACTGCATTGATAGCGCAGGGCAAGCTTGGATTTTTTCTTCCTATCTCTCTCTGCTCCTGCCCTGCTTGCACTCTCTCTCACTCTCAAAATAAATAAATCAACTAAAAAATAATCATAAATGCATGAGAGTTCACCTGCTAAGCCTTCTGGTCCTGGACTTCTGTTTATTGGGAATGTTTTCATTATTGATTCAGTTTCATTACTGGTAATCAGTATATTAAAATTTTTAAGTTTTGGTAGGTTATATGTTTCTAGAAATTTATGTTTAAGTTTTGGTAGATTATATGTTTTTAGGAATTTGTCTATTTCTTCTAGGTCGTCCAGTTGGTTAACATATAAATTTTAGACTGGTTTAGTGGTCACGAACCCCTCTAGATTTTGCTTGTCTGAGAAATTCTTTATCTTTCCTTCTATTCTGAATGATACCCTTGCTTGATAGAGTGGTCTTGACTATAGATTTTTTTCCCCTTTCAGCACTTTGAATATATTATGCTATTCCCTTTTGGTCTATAGTTTCTGCTGAAAAATGTGCTGATAACCTTATGGTGTTTCCTCTTTTAGTTCACTGTCTTCTCATCTCTTGCTGCTTTCAAAATTCTTTATCAGTCTTTTTTTACCACTTTAATTATTCTGTGTCTTTCTGTGGACTTCTTTGGGTTGATTTTTCTGGGAGATCCCTTTGCCAGAAGGGGCACATGTTTTCTTCTCCAGATTAGGGAAGTTTACAGCATTTATTTCTTCAAAAAAGTTTTTGGTCCCCTTCTCTCTCCGTCTTCTTCTTGGATTCCCATAATGCAAATGTTATTACACTTGATGGAGTCATTGAGTTCCCTAAGTTTATTCTTATTTTGCATAATTTTTTTTTCCTCTCACCTACTCAGCTTGAGTACTTTCCACCACTCTGTATTTCAGGTCACTAAATCATTCCTCTTCTTCCTCTAGCCTGCTCTTTATTCCTTCTAGTGTATTTTTAATTTTATTTATTGTGTTTATTATGTCTGATTGTGTTTTTTTATCTCTTTTTTAAATATCTCACAGATGTCCTTCACTCTTTCTTCATTTAGTGAGTATCTTTATGATCATTAAATTCTCTATCAGTCATATTACTTATATTTGTTTTGCTTAGATCTTTTGCGGTGGTTTTGTCTTATTCTTTCATTTGGGACATATTCTTCTGTCTTCTCAATTTCTTTAACTCTGTGTCTGTTTCTGTGTTAGTCTACTACCCTTGAAATTAGTGGCCTTATGAAGAAGAGACCCTGGAGAGCCCTGCAGTGCAGTGTGCCCTGTTCACCAGAACCTGGCACTTCAGCGATGTGTCCTTCGTTTGCTCCGTGTGCCTTCCTATTGTATCCTGTCCATTTCTTCCCTCAGTTCATTGGTCATCAGACACTCTCTTTGCCTCTTGTAGGCAGTATTTGGTTCCCAGCCATGTTAGGGCACAGTTTTAACAAGGTACCTGCTGTTCTGTTTGCAAAACAGCTTCACCACTGAGATCAGAGACTGCATGGACAGGATACACAATTTTACAAGGTATTCCTTGGGATTCTACAAGACCCACTACCACTACTGCTTCCAGGACAGAGGCCCCACAAAACACAAGGGTCAGAGACATGGTGTTGCAAGATCTTCTGGGGAGGGGACCTACACTAAAACTGAGACAAGCATAACAGGAGTGCCGGGGTTGGTGTAAGCAAGTTAACTAGTGAGTGTTGACTTTGTGCTGCCAAACAGGTGGCAGTGTGTCTAGGCCGGGGCGGGGGGGGGGGGGGGGGGGGGGGGGGGGGGGGGGCGGTGGATGAGGTAGAAAATGGCACCTGCCAGTTCCTTTGTTGCCAGAAGGATCTTCCTGTGACCCTGGCCCTCCTGGGAGGAGCTCTGAGATGAGTAAATAATTCTCCCTCCCATGTGCCCTAGGCACTTTTCAAACTGCTGCTTCTACCAGGTATCTCCATATGTTGTTTGTCATGCTATCTCTTTAAGGACAGGGACCCAGCTTCCTACTGTCTTCCAGGCTCTTCCAGAACTGAGCCCTCCTGATTTTTAAAATTCCAGAATTTAAGTTCCTCTGGTCATAAGAACTAAGGGAAATTCGGCCTCTATCACTTTTGAAGCCAAATGCTATAGGGATTTGTGTCCTACCCCTAACCCCCTGCCCCAGAGTGAGAGTCTGTCACTCACTCTTCTCTGTGACAGCTGCTCCCTCCCTACCCTGGGACAGCGACCTTCCATTTTGATCCCCATCACATCTCCACCCTTCTGACCCTCTTCCATGGGGCTTCTCCTCTACCTTGAGTTGTGGAGTTTGCTCTTCTAGTCTTCTGGCCATTTTCTGGATTGTTCACACCAATGAGAGTGTTATCGAGGTGGATTCATGGGACAAGGTAGCCTTCCCTAGTTTCCTGAAACTGCTAATTCTTGAAATTATGTTTTACACACCAGTGATTAAGACAAAGAATATCTGGAAGAAAGGAAAAGAGAGATATATTATAACTGGAGTGCTTAAAGGAAGCTTAGAGAAGGAATTTGAAAGAGGACTTAAGAGATCAAGGGCCTTCCTATAGAATAGAGGAGCTCAGACCTCCCAAGCTAACTGGTCTGAGTTAATGCAGAAACACTGGCCCGTGGTGGGTATGATTGATGAGATGTGGGGAGATTGCTTACCGGAACTTCCCATAAATACATACAGGATGGCAATAGCTGAAAATGGTGAAACTGTGGAAGACTTTGAATGCCAGCCTGAGGAATTTGTTCATTGTCTGCATTTGTGGAAGAAAATCCAACCCTTTTGACAATAAATTGGAATAAGAGAAACTACTGCCAGAAAGATCAGCCAGAAGCCTGTCAGGGAAATAATGAACCCTGCAAGAGTTTTGGCTGGGGAATGGAAGCAGCAAGAGGGAAATAACTTGATAGATACTGTTTAGGCCTAATTGAAAGGGGTGCAGGGTGAATTGATGCAGCGAGGATGGAGAAGGAGAACTAACAATGACTCATGTTTGCAGCCTGCAGGTCGAGAGAAGAGTGATGTCTTTAATCAAACACAGGGAACAGAGGAGGAAAAGGTTGGGGGAAGATGATAAGAGAACCCAGCACATAAATAATAAGTCCTCATATTGATGCCACACGCTGGCATTTACAAAGTAATCTGGTGCCACTGTATTATTTGTTCCTCACAACAGTTCTGTACAGAGAGGGCAAACCTTGTCTTCTTCATCTGAGAGATGAAGAAAACCAAGGAAATTGTCATTAACTTGGCCAAGGTCACAGAACTGGCAAATAGCAGACACGGAACTAGAATTCATGTGTTCTGATGAACAGTCTTGTGTTTTTCGTTATATTCAACTGGCAATACAATTAGTAACACAACTTTTAATAAAAACCTCTTTAGAAATGCAAATCAGTGTGTACTTGCATGGAGGGGAGGTTACTGAAATGAAGGTAACAAAACTATTCTATAGATTCCTGTACTATTAACAATCTAGAAAAATCAGTGACCCACCTCAGATTAAACCATTTCTGAGAGCTACCATCAGACTAAATGTAAGAGAGTTCATTCTTCATTGGCCTTTCTCAACTGCTCATCGACAACTTTTCAATGTTTCCTCTGAAAACCATTTTTTCTTGATGTCCCTTGAAGGATTTCAATGTCTTTGAAACTATTTGCCAGCTAAAAACAGGCATTTGAATTACATGGATAAACAGTTTTTTGTAGTACACATTTTGTTTCTTGTGTAGGAACTTTCATTTCAGAGGTGTGGATAATGCCACTGATTAAAATACTAGTATCACAATGGAAATCTGATCCAGGTCTTAGACTTATTTTAAATCAACAGTAGATTGAAACTGCTTTAGAATGGTGATATAAACTTCACATTTTGTCCATGTTTTGAGAAAGACATGGTCTGATAAAATAATCAGATAACTAGATAATCATAAGAACACAAAATTACAGGGGGAACTGGGTGCGTCCATCAGTTAAGCATCTGACTCCTGATCACAGCTCAGGTCATGATCTCATGGTCATGAAATCGAACCCAAGTCAGGCTCTGAGCTGAGCATGGAACCTGTTTAGGATTCTCTCCCTCTGTTTTTGCACCTACCTCTCTCATGCTCTCTCTCAAAATAAATAAATAAACATTAAAATAAAAAGAACATAGGATTTCACATTTCAAGGAACTTTTGGATTGTCATAAACATGCAATTACCTATAGGAAATTCCTAAAGTAAACCTGTTCTTTTTTAAAAAATTTCTTTTTAAAATAATTTTTGAGAGAGAGAGACAGAACATGAGCAGGGAAGGGGCAGAGAGAGAAGGGAGACATAGAATCTGAAGCAGGCTATAAGCTCTGAGTTGTCAGCACAGAGCCCGACGTGGGGCTCAAACTCAAAAACCCCAAGATTATGACCTGAGCTGAAGTCGTATACTTAACTGACTTAGTATCCCTGAACTTAGGCATCCCTGAACTTGTTCTTTTTAAAACAGAATATTTTGCAATATCATTTTTAAGAATCATGGTTAAATCAAATTTAAGCTGTGTTTGGTAAATCTTTTGTGGACCTCAAGAAAGACTTCAGAGAGAAGGCATTATCTGAAGTAAGATTTAAAGGATGAGCAGGAGTGTAAAGAGAGAATATGGTCAAGGGCAGAACACCCCAGGCAAAGATAGGAAAAAATCATGAAAGAACTATTCTCCAATATTTAAGTGGTTTCGTATTAGAAAATATATATAAGTAAAGGTATAAGTTACTTATTACTTATTATATGTATATACTTATATATAATATTATATATTAATTAATTATCATCAATTAATACATATGCATATATATTAATTATATTAATATAAATTATTTATATAAGTAATATAAGGCAAGACTTGGGTAGGTAGCAGATCTTAACGTCGCTTGGATGTAATGCAGAGGTATAAAGCTTTGCTCTGAATATAAAGATTCCTTTAATATTTTTGACAGAGGGATAATGAAATGAGACTGGGGTATTACGAATGTCACAGTGAGGTCATTATGAATGATTATAAAGAGATGAAGGTTGAGGAAGAGAATTTCATGTCTAAGTGAGAGAGAACAAAATCTGGGAAATGAGGGAAATGGATTATGGAGTCTGGGGAAGGAAAATGAGTGAGTAACAGTGCTCACCCTGAAGATGAGAAAACAGGGGCCTCCTAATTTGTTTCAACAAAATATATAAGTACAGATGGGCAAATCTCAAAAGACCAGGTTTCTGAAGTCTTACAATACACAAATGAGACTCCTGAAGAGTCCTGTGTCATAGCTTGAGAAGAAAGAGAAAATGTCCCCACTGGGTTCTTTGACTAGATGAGAGTTGGAAAGAACTCAGACAAGTTGAATTGGTGAATCCAGAGAAGCAGGCACAATTAAGAAAACTGGATGAGCACCAGCTACAAACGTTCTGATGTAAGGCAGAGCTGCGAGAGTTGGAAGGCTGTTTTGACAAGTCCCAGTGCATGCTAAAAGACTGAAAGCAAAAACAAGAAAAAAAATCCAAAGGAGAGCAAAGGGAAAGACAAGATGTGGCATATGAAATGTATAAGAAATGAAGCAAAACAAATTTCAAAATCCAGAGCTGTGCTGCTCATATTATACAATTCTATAAAGAAACTCCTCAGAGACTGAGGAACATGTGGTTTCTTTGTCAATGGGAGGAAATGCACAGCAATTCCCACACGGGATTCATACTTTTCTCTCTAGAAGTCTCCTCCTACATCCCTGGAGAGCCCAAATAGGATGTTTACATCTTCTAGTGTCAATGAGGACTCTGTCTGGTTTGTGAGGATCCCTGACTGGCCATGCCAATTCCCCTGATCCCTTTCTTCCCTGGAGTTTATGGAAAATAATAAAAACTATTCTAAGGAGAGAGGCTTGATCCATCCTCACAGTGTCAATTTAAGATTCTTCTTTCTTAGCATTAAAGTTACATTTCGAAAAGACCATAAAAATATCTCCTTTTTAATTATAATCTCTCCATGTCTATCACGTATTCATTTGATTGATCTCTGGGCATGCCAGGCAGCTGCAGTGTGAGAAACTGAATAACAAATCTTTTCCTAAAGAAGCATTTAGCCCAAATGGGCATTTGTTTTTTCTTTCATTATAAGTCTTCTTATTAAGGTACTGTAGTCTGTATATATCAAGAGTCCACAATTCCTAAGACACGGCAAACTGAAAAAAGTTATGTTTTGTTTTGATTTATTAATGCCAAGCCATTACTTCCATTCAAAAATCAGTTTACTGTATGAGTGGTGTGAAACTGACACTTCAGCCTAAAGCTTTGGGCAGTGATCCTCTCATGAGAATTATCACTTTGGAGGTAGATGTTTTTGCAAGGCTCACAATATCGTAAAAATTAGCAGTCATTTTAATGGATTTGAGCTAGATGCTCTATAAAGCCAATCTGTTAGAGAATTCAACAATTCTGTGTTTACAGTTCTGTGTTTTATTAGGTGTCTTAACTACACCCACTGATTTCTAAAGGAGTTTTGAAGGAAAGCTTTTATTTTGTGGGGTTTTTTTTTTTAATTCTTGTTTCCTGGAAATGAAAGTCACAATTCTTTCCTGAAACCTCACCAACAGGCCTTTTTCATTTCTGTTCTGTCATAGTGAAATTTCTTTCTTTTTTATATCCTGAATATCTGACAGAAAGAGGAATACAGATGATTGAGTTGATTACAAATAGAGGCAGCCAAAAAGTAACATTACCAGAAGTTCTTATATAAACTACTTTGTTACCATTTTTTAGTGGGAACTTTGACTGAAATGTGAAATTGACTTTAGACTAGATTTCACAAAAAAAGATTACATTTTATGAGATGTGACCAGATAATCCCATTGGCATTTAAGCAAGGAAAGGAAATATCAAAATGGTTCAGTTTCAACTAAATGTTCTCTTAATTTTAAACCTAAAGTTTTGTGTGTGATGTATTTTAATTGTCATGAATCTTATGCACAGATATTGTTGCTATTACTTTCATGTTAGTATTCTAAAATATCTGTTCAGCTACCTCCCCCTTAGGAAATAGGATGAAAGGAGGAGAAAGAAAATTTGTGCTAAAATATTTCTTCCAAAAATATTGAGAAATACCAGTGTAGTTTCAATGATAGAACTATTTGGTGTCCAATTCAAACAAATACCCCTCCCTTTGAGGAGCTTACATTATAGCAGTGGATGAGTTATATATAAAAAGTAAAAAAGTATAGTATGTCAGATGATGACAGCAGATTTTGGAAAATAGGGCAGATTACAGACTATGGGAAGTTGTAGGTAGTGAACAGGGGATATGTTGCTATTTCGTGAATTTCTTTTTTTATGGAGCTAGAAATTGCATAAGAAAGGCTGTCTTTTTAAGTGAACAATTTGGTGAGTTTTGGCAGGTGGTTACACTTGTATAATCAGTCAATACACAAAACATTTCAATGTTCCCCAAAGGTTCCCTTGTCAGAGTCAGTTAATTTCCCCAAACACACCTGCCCTGGTTAATCATTAGTACGCTTGCTATCACTATAAATTATTTTTGCCTTTTGGGCCTGACTTCCTTCATTCTGTAAGGACCAAACTGACTTCCTGACAGGCTTCAGGAAGCCTCAGAGAACAAAGAACAGAGTCTCGCCTCTGATTGGTCTGCTCTGGATGCCAAAAATTGCTTATTCAGAAAGATAATCCTACCTCTGGTTGGTCTGCTTTGAAGACCAAAAATTTGCATGGCAGACGACTCCTGATTGGCCCAAGCCAGCATCCCTCATTTACATGGAGGGCAACCAATCAGGACGTCTTCCCCTTCTCAGGATACACCTTGCTTGGGCTCACTCTGAAATTGGTTAATTTCAAAGATACCTCAAATATTGTGATTGGGTCCCACCAAAAGTAACAATGTTCTAAATAATATGTATGGCTGAAACTGTTGTCAATACCATCATCTGACCGTGATTGGATTGCTGTACCTATGTCACAATCTCTTTTAACTCCCTCTTGTAACTTCCCCTTTCCAAGCCCATAAAAACCCTGCTTCTCCCTTGTTCGGGACTCTCAGCATGGATCCACTATGCTGGTGAAGTCTGTGAGCCCGAGCTTAAGCCCAGTGAACTTAAGCTTGTAATAATAAATGCCCTTTGCTTTTGCATGCGTGCCTCGGTCTTCCTGGTGGTCTCTGGTCATTGAGGGATATTGCGATCTGGACATAACAATTCAATATACTGTTTGTAATATTCATCTACTTTGGTGTATAAATACCTTGTCACTTTGTATTGGTGGTTGTTTTCCAGTGTAAGGCAATACCATGTTTTTTATATATTGACTTGTTAATAGTAATTCACATTATTTCTAGTTTAGGTTGTTATGAATGAGGCTGCTAGGAGCATGCATGCACGTATTCTGTATCATACACTTGAAATTGCTTGAGTAGAACTTACGTGTTCTTACATACACACACACACACATACACACACTCATACAATCATAATGTGAGATGATGGATGTGTTCATTGGCCTGAATGTGATAATCACTTGTTTTGTTAACTGTGTGACCTCGTGGATTAGGTTAAAGAAATGTTACAGGACTTCTGACCATCCTCCTCTCCAAGTCACCTGCTTTGCTATTAGATGTTACTATTTTTATACATACCTAAATTTACTTGCTTATATCAGCTTAAAATTTTTTCACCCATTATCCACGCAGACATCAGCCTTAACTATTGTTTTTATTCTTTCTTTGTCAAGTTTCATTTAAATTTAAACTGGGTTATGACATGAAATGGGAAAGTTTCTTTTTGTAACTAAGATCTGAAATCTTAGATACAAATAACCTTAACAGTATCTATTTTTTCAACAACTTTTTTTGAGATGCAATTCACATAGCATCCAACTTGCCCATTTAAAGTGTTAACTTCAATGGCTTTCAGTACATTTAAATAGCTGTGTAACTATCACAACAATTGAGTTTAGAACATTCTCATTGCCTCAATAAGAAATATTCACACCCCTTAAGCATCACCCCAAACCCTCCATCTTCCTTCCCCCAGCCCTAGGCAACTACTAATTTGCCTTATGTCTTTGAAGATTTGCCTATTCTGGTGAAGTATTTTAAAGAGAATCACATTTGTTCTTTTGTGACTGACTTCTCTACCTTAGCAAGTTCTCACGGTTGATCCATGTTGTGGCATGTTACTGAATAATATTCCATTGCATGAACATACAACATTTTATGTATCCACTCATCAGATGGTGAGCATCTGCTGTGAACATTCAGGTACATGTTTTGTGTGGACATGTTTTTATTTCTATTGGGAATACACTTAGGAATAGAATGCCCGGATCATATAGTAACCCTCTATTTAGCCATTCGAGGAGCAGCCAAACTCTTTTTGACAATGGCTGTAACTTCATTTCTGCTAGCAGTGCATAGGAGTCCTCATTCCTCTACATTCTCACCAACATTCGTTATTTCTGTCTTTTCATTACAGTCATTCTAATGGCCATGAAGTGGTATCTTAGTAGGTTTGATTTGCATTTCTTGGATTACTACTGATATTGACCATCTTTTCATATCTTTATTGGCCATTTGATTATCCTCCCTGGAGAATTGAGAATGTGTATCTGAGTATTCAGATACTTAGCTCATTTTAATATTTTATCATCTTATTGATTTCTAATAGCTCTTTATATATTACAGAGGCAAATTCCTTATCAGATACATGATATAAAATATTGTCCTTCCATTCAGTGGATTGTCATTTTGCTTTTTTTTTTTTGATGGTGTCCTTTAAATTACAGTTTAAAAATTGACAATGTTTAAAGCTTTAGAAACATTCTATTGGAAACTTTGTTGTTCATTGTGACTTTGCTACTGTGACTTTTCAGCTCTTATCATTTTGCCACTTTTTCTTCTGATGATCTCCCTCATCGTGATGTTTGCATCTCACTTTTTCTCAGGTTAATTTCAAAATTTTCATTTTGATAGATAATAGTGTTCTCTATATTCTGAAATTGGATGTTTAATGCATTGATCTCATATTGTTTTGTTAATTTGTCCTTTATCCCTAGTTATATCTCTGTTTGATTCATGACAGAGTTGTCTATTCATGCCTTCTCATTTTACTTGATGAAACTACTAAGTATTTTATAAGTATCTTTAAAAGACTGAGTGTTGAAACTATATATTCTTTCAAATATTTTCATTCTATTTCATTTATTTAGGTTTTGTGTTAAAAATTACATATACTACTTGTATTTTCATCTTTTTTCTTTAACAAAGAGGGTTTTTCTACTATGTTGTACTGTATTTTTTAATTCTAATTTAGCTAACAGACAGTGTTATTTTAGTTTCAAATGTACAATAAAATGATCCAACAATTCTACACATTACACAGTGTTCATCATGATAAATGTACTTTAATCCTCTTCACCTATTTCCCCATCTCCCACCCATGTCCCCTCTGGTACCCAGTAGTTTGTTCTCTATAGTTAGTGGTCTGTTTTTTGGTTTGTCTCTTATTTTCTTTGTTTATTTGCTTTGTTTCTTAAATTTCACATCTGAGGGAAGTCATATGATATTTGCCTTTCTCTGACTGACTTATTTCACTTAGCATCATACCCTTTAAATCCACCAATGTTGTAACAAATGGCAAGTTTTCATTCCTTTTTATGACTGAGTAATATTCCATTGTGCCTGTATAGTGTATATGCTTTACCCATTCATCTATTTATGGACACTTGGGTTGCTTCCATACTTGACTACTGCAAATCATTCTGGAATAAACATAATGATGTTATCCTTTTGAATTAGTTTTTTTTTCATTTTTAAAAAATGTTAATTTATTATTTTTTTTAATATAACACAATTTATTTTTTTAACATATGCAATTATTTTCCATCAGTTACAATACAGTAGTTACAATGATACTCCAAACAGAAAAGCAAAGTAAAATATCAAAACCCCCACTTCTATTTCATGTAATTAGAATTATACAGAAATTAGAAGGTTAGGTACCAACTAGTTAATCACCTAATTTCACAGCTATCTGAAGTGGCAATTGTAATATAGCAGCTTATCTATGATACATTCAAGATACATGATACAATTTATTACTTGCCCATAAGGTAAAACACAGCCTGCTTAATACCTTTCCTTAAATTCCACCTCTATACTACAATATACTTGAAGTCCATGCAGAAAAGTAGCTACCTTTTATATAGGAAAAGGATGATTAAGTCTTTGGTGCTGTAAAAGCAACTTCATTTAAACATAACCACCCCCACCACCATAAAAAGAAGAGGAAAAAAAAAGTAAAGAAAATAATAAGGGAAAAACCCAAGACACACTCCCTAGGGGGGGAAGAAAACCAGCATGTAATTTCTGTCCTTGACAGAATGTATTAGTGTTTTTGTCTCTTTTGGGTAAATACCTATTAGTGGAATTACTGGATCATATAGTAGTTCTATTTTTAATCTGTTGAGGAACCTCCATACTATTTTCCACAGAGAAGGCATCAGTTTGCATCCCTGCCAACAGTGCAAGATGTTTCTTTTTACTCCACATCCTTGCCATTTTTGTTTCTTCAGGGTTTTTTTTTTTTAATTCTAACCATTCTTACAGGTATGAGGTGGTATCAAATCATGGTTTGGGTTTTCATTTCTCTGTGATGAATAGTACTGAGTATCTTTTCACATGGCTGTTGGTCATCTGTATGTCTTCTTTGGAGAAATGTCTGGTCATGTCATCTGCTCATTTTTTAATTAAGTCTTTTGGGTATTTTTTGGTGTTGAGTTGTACAAGCTCTTTATATATTTCAATGTTAACCCTTTATCAGATATGTCATTTACAAATGTCTTTTCCCATTCAGTAGGTTATCTTTTAGTTTTGTTAATTGTTTGCTGTGCTGAAGCTTTATATTTTGATGTAGTCCCAAGAGTTAATGTTTGCTTTTGTTTTCCTTGCCTCAGGAGACATATTTTAAAAAATATTGCAACCCAGTGTCAGAGAAATTACTGCCTGTGCTCTCTTCTAGGATTTGTATGATTTCAGGTCTCACATGTAGGCCCTTGATTCATTTAGAGCTTATTTGGGTGCATGGTGTAAGAAAGTGGTCCAGTTTCATTCTGTTGCATGCTGCTGTTCAGTTTTCACACCACCATTTGTTGAAAAGACTGCCTTTTTCCTACTGCAGATTCTTTCCTCCTTTGTTGAAGATTATATGAAGATCATATAATTATGGGTTTATTTCTGGGCTTTTTATTTTGTTCCATTGATAAAGGTATCTATTTCTGTGCCAATACCATACTGTTTTGATTACTTCAGCTTTGTAGTATATACTGAAATCTGGATTTGTAATACCTTCAGTTTTGTTTTTATTTTTCAAGATTGCTCTGGCCATCTGGGGTCTTTTGTGGTTCCACACAAACTTTAGGATTATTTGTTCCAGTTCTGTGAAAAATGCCTTTAGCATTTTGATAAGGGCTACATTAAATTTGTAGATTGCTTTGGGTAGTATGGACATTTTAACAATGCTCTTCCATGAGCATGGAATATCATTGTCTTCAATTTCTTTCATCAATATTTTGTGGTTTACAGAGAATAAGATTTTCAGCCCACTGGTTGAGCTTATTCTTAGGTTTACTCATTCAAGAAACCCAAATTCTGAGCATCTTTAATACCCTTTGTTGCTCCACTCTGAGCTTCTGAGTCTCATGACAATTTGTGAAACTTTCCAGACTATCGAGGAAGAGACCCCAGGCCATGACCCTCCTCAGATTCTCAGCAGAACTGTCTCCCTCCCTTATAGTCAGCACCACACCGTTTCATACCTTTCTGCCTCAAGGGGGGCAAGAGTTAAAAGTTGGAACTGAAGTGAAAGAAGACACACTCAGTCCTTCCTGCATCCTATAATTTCCAAACTGTTATTAACATAAAGACATTAAGAAAGAAGGTATCCAGGATTCAGAATGTAGGTCTCAGTTCACTTCCTGACACTTTCCTGCTTGCCTCAAGAATTACAGGATATTAATAAATCCATCATCTCAAATTTCAGTAATTATTATATTTTATATTTAGTAAATATATAATATATATTATGTATAATATATTCAGTAAAAATATTATATTCCTGAAATATTAAGTTTCAGAAATAGATGTGGTTTTACTTATGCTTGAAAATATGATAGGTTAGGCAGGGAGACTTGGTGGCTCAGTTGGTTAAGTGTCCAACTTCAACTCAGGTCATGATCTCATGGTTTGTGAGTTCAAGCTCTGCATCAGGCTCTCTGTTGTCAGCACAGAGCCCACTTAGGATCCTCTGTCTCTCTCTTCCTCTGCTCTTCCCCTGCTCTCACTTTCTCTCTCAAAAATAAATAAACATTAAAAGAAAAGAATCTGTTTGGCATGTCACATCTCTCCTGAGATTTTGGGTTTTCTCTTTGTTTTCTTACCTTATTGTAGAATATAACATATGAAAATGGAAGAATTGAAACATATATAAACATATTTAGGTTCAACCAAATCCAAATCTATTAAACTGTAACTTTTTCAATGACCACCCTCAGAGTTATTCAATATTTAATCAACAGTCTTGAAAGCCATTACAACGGAATTCAGCCTAATGGTACTCAAATCCAATACAACATTTTCTATTCAACTTGGATTCATATTAGAGGAGACATAATTCATATCAAAGTCAATTAGAAGTTTTGCTGAAACCAGTCCAGAACATGCTGTTCCATCAGAAGGAGTCCTGGCAGTCTACCTGGCAATGTGCCAAAGAGTAATCTAGAATTAACACAAGTGGGTACTTACTATCTACTGTGTAAAGAACTTATCAAAGGCTAAGGAAGAAACATGCATTTAAATCTAAGGCAAATAACTAAGATTTTTTGGCATTAGACTGCACACCGTAAAAACAAAAAGATACCTCAAATTTTCTGTTTTGAACTACTTACGAAGTTTAATGTGTTCTCAGTTAAATTACCACTAACAAGTGGAGATATGAAAAAAGAAAACAGGAACCACAAACATCACTGCTATTTTGGGGGATGTGCTATGACAGCAAAAAGAAGTAAGTGTGTGTGCACATATCGGTCCGTGTGCAGGTGTGCTTGTGGACAGCCCCAGGATGTGTGAGTGCACAGACCTAATAATAAAATATTTACCAGACCCCAAAGAACCTTGATCCACTTACTAGATAATCTTCCTTAAAAATGTATGGCTGACATACAATTTTGACTGGAGTGGCTCTTTTAGTATCTGAAGATACTGCTCAGATAAAATCTCTAGGAAAGCCAATCAACCACTAATTGGGATTTTTCTACCGAAAAACAAACCATCACTAAAATGATTGGTAAGTACTAAAAATGTAATGTCATTTTAATGTTGTTACATCTACGTTTCGTCAGACTGAAAATTAAACAAGAATGCCACTAATGAACAAGGTAAACTAGATATTTACAAGGTAAGCTAAATTGCAAAAAGGATTAAAGGTAAAGGAATCTTTATAAGACCAGGAGACAGAGATTAATCTTCCCGTTAATGCTTTTAGTTGATAATGACAGAAATGTTTGAAAGTTTTAATTTGCAAAATCTGGGGACTGCAAATCATAGAAGTTCATCAGACAGTGCATGTCACTATCTGTGTTTGAGAGCAGTTTTTCTGTGAGATGACTGTTGAGAAAAGGTTGAGTAGATAAACAAGCTGGTGACTAATGCTTGCTGTCCACCCTCCTTTCTGTGTTCTTGATATCCTCTTGCTGTACACTATAAGAAAGCTTACAGAAAGCTGATTTTATACATTGAAAAAGAGACTGAAAGACATAAATATTTAACCACCTGTGAAATGGTAAATTGAGGGAACGGGCCATCAGAGAATCCTTGCCTGATAAAATGTCACATATCATACATGTCTTTTTATGCCAAATGATTTAATCCAAACTCTCTTATATTTCAGGAAGAGTCAGTTGTTTTATTCTAGAAGCTTCTTAAATAGTTGTGTACACCTTTATTATAATCTGTAGTGCAACTTAATTTAATGCTTTAATGTGAAAAATAACATAGCACAAAGAAATACATATGTCCTTTATTTTTTAAAAATGAATACTCAGTGGGGTGCCTGGGTGGCTCAGTCGGGTAAGGGTCTGACTTCAGCTCAGGTCATGATCTAATGGTTCGTGGGTTCAAGCCCCGTGTCGGACTCTGTACTGACAGCTCAGAGGCTGGAGCTTACTTCATTTTTTTTTTAATTTTTTAATGTTTTTTTAAATTTATTTATTCTTGATACAGAGAGAGACAGAGCATGAGAGGGGAAGGGGCAGAGAGAGAGAGGGAGACACAGAATCTGAAGCAGGCTCCAGGCTCTGAGCTAGCTGTCAGCACAGAGCCTGACGCGGGGCTCAAACCCACGAACGTGAGATCTGACCTGAGCCGCAGTCAGAGGCTTAACTGACTGAGCCACCCAGGCGCCCTGGCTGGAGCTTACTTCAGATTCAGTGTCTTCCTCTCTCTTTCTGCCCCTCCCCTGATCACACACACTCTCTCTCTGTCTCTCAAAAATAAATAAATGTTAAAAAAATTAATACTGAGTGACTCGTCAACCAGATTAATATAATTTATCATAACAGTATCTAACAAATTCTTTGTCATCCCTCGTGATTTCATTCTCCTCTATTCTTCCTTCAGAGTTAATCACTACAAAGAATTTCATTTCAACATTTAATGGGCATTCAAAACAATTTTAATGTTTATTTTTGAGAGAGACAGAGAGACAGAACACGAGTGGGGGAGGGGCAGAGAGAGATAAAGAAACAGAATCTGAAACAAGCTCCAGTCTATGAGCTGTCAGCACAGAGCCCAACCCTGGGCTCGAACTCCCTAGCCATGAGATCATGACCTGAGGCGTGGTCAGATGATTAACCGACTAAACCAGCCAGGTGCTCCAACTGGGCATTTTCAAATGAGATTTATCTTGTATAGATGTATCCCTGAATACTGCTTATTTTCATAGCATTATTGAATTCTAATTTATATATCAAGACATGTATTTATTTTAATGTATAGTTATTTAACATACATTTATTTAATGTACATTTTAAATATACTTATTTTAAATGTACATTTTAATAGACTTTTAGTAAGTTTATGGAGTTATACCCCCATCACCAAATTCAGTTTTAAATTCAATTCAAACAGTTCCTGGGGCTCCTGGGTGGTTCAGTCGCTGAGCGTCAGGCTTCGGCTCAGGTCATGATCTCACTGTTCCTGGATTCGAGCCCCGTGTCAGGCTCTGTGCTGACAGCTAGCTCAGAGCCTGGAGCCTGCTTCAGATTCTATGTCTCCCTCTCCCTCTGACCCTCCCCTGCTCATGTTTTCTCCCTCCCTCTCCCTCTCTCTCTCTCTTTCTCAAAAATAAAATCAAACATTAGAAAAAATTTTTAAAAATTCAAAGAGTTCCATCACCTCCCTACATTTCCCCCTTCAGGGGAAGCAGTTAGTCCTAACTGCTTTTGCTTCCATAGTTTCTCCCTTTTCTATACATTTCATATATACAGAATAATACAGTATGTGCAGTTTCTTTATCAAATCATGTTTTTGATATTCATATTTTTACATGATTCAGTGGTTCACACGTTTTGAATGCTACCTAGTATGCCATCATTTTGGATATACCATATTATGTTGCTTCAGTAACCAGGTGTGTTGATAGAAGCATGTCCTCCGTTTTTGCCTAGTAAGATTAATGCTCTTTATGAACGTTGACATTCAAACCTTTGTGTGGCTTCTCTTGATTAGAAACCCGAAAGTTGAATTATTGAGTACAGATAAGGGTACTTTAAGTTTTTAGCCAACTGCCAAATTGTTTTTCAGAGTAACTATAGCATTTAAATCCCCACTGCATGCATAAGAGTTACAACTTCTCTACCTCACTAATGCATGGATTTTATAAGCCTTTCAGCTGATACGTTCAGCGGGTCTAGTATATGTTCAATGGTACCTCATTGCAATGTTAACTTGCATTTCTATAATGAGTGATCTTTAGCATATTTTTATGTACTTATTTACCACTTGCACATCTTCTTTGATGAAGTATCTATTGATATATTCTGTCTTTAAAATGCCTGAGTTTATTTATAATTAAATTGTAAGAATTCTTTTTATATTCGGGATAAAAGTCTTTTATCAGATATATTCTTTGCCAATGTTTTTCCAGACTTTTGCTTGTTTTTTCATTTTTCTAATAGTGTCTTTCAAAGTGAAAAAGGTTTAATTTTGTGAAGTACAAATTTTCAATATTTTATTTTGTTGATTATGTTTCCAGATTTCATACCTAAGAAATGTTTTTCTAACCCAAGGTCAAAAGTCTTTTTGACTTCTTCCAGAATTTTCTCGTTTTGGTGGATGTATTTAAGAATGTAATCTATTTTGACCTAATATTGATATATGTTGTTACATGAAACTCATTATCTGTCTGACATTATCTGTTAGCAGTGAGTTCAGATTGATTGCAGGATTGAAAAGCAATACACAACAATCAATCTCAGTTCTATACATTAACCTCAAACATGTGAGGCCAAAATTAAAAATACAATATCATTTAATATTAATTGGATAAAAATGAAGTGCTTAGATATACATTTAACAAAACATGTGCAGGTATTATACTGAAAATTCTGCTGAAATATATCAATGGAAACCTAAATAAGTTGAAAGACATGTGATGTATATGGTTTGGAAGACACAGCATAATAAAGGTCTCAACTGAGACATCTTGTGTCCTAGAATGTTTTTCTTAATGATTTTGCAACAGCCATATAACTGTTCTTTACTTGGTGTTTCATAGAGTGGATATTGGGTAAAAATTGAGAGCATATCTTTTCATTATGTACCTCCATTTATGCAAAAATGGATTTTCTTACTTAAAATATATCTTTGATGATTGTTAGCAACTCACTTACCTTGGTTTCTTCCAGTTTCCTTTAAAATGAAGGCTCAGAAACTAAATAATTCATGGTATATTCCAACATTAAAGACTTTACTGCTAACATCTTCCATTTCTGTTATCACCTTACATTTTTCAATGTTATCATGTCTGGAATAACAAAAGTGATCTTATAACCCTGATTATCATAATTCTTGTATGAGTGTAGATCAGATTAGAATCAGTTAATAATACGCTTGATATCAAAGTATTATGTTGAGGAAGAAAAAAGAATGCTGATAAATGGTCTTAAATCTAAAAGTCCCTGAGGTTAAATAAAAGCGAATAAAAAAGGGCAAACACAAGAGGCAGTGATTTTAGTAGCCAGATGGTTTAAAAGGGTATGTGTGTGGTGAGGCTATGACATTAAGAATCTATCAAAGAAAGTTGACTGGGTGGTCCAAAAATCAAGTTCATGGACCTTTAACATTTATTCAATGAGATCATTTTCTCTATGACCAAGTCATTGACTGTTTTTCAAGAAAGAACAATCTTTAAAAGGACTCAGTATTGTCAAGATGTCAGTTCTTTCCAATTTGATCTATGCAATTCAATGCGATCCAACCAAAATTCTAATAAGTTGTGCTGTTGACATAGACAAACTTCTTGTAAAGTTTTTATCAGAGAGCAAAAGACCTAGAAAAGCCAAAACAATAATGAAGAACAAAGTTAGGTGACTGACAGTACCCAACTTCAAGACTTACTATAAATCTATGGTAAACAAGACAGTGTGGTATTGGTGAAAGAACAGACAGATAGGTTAATGGAACAGACTAGAGAGACCAGAAATGCACCTACATAAATATAGTCAGCTTACCTTTGACAAGAGAGCAAAGACAATGCAATGGATAAAATATAAAATATAGTCTCTTCAACTAATGGTGCTAAAACTACTGGACATCCACAGGCAAAAATAAACAAATTCAGACACAAACCTTATATCTTTCAGAATGATAGACCTAAATGTAAAACACAAATGATAAAATTTTTAGAGCATAGGAGAAACATTGCAGAAAATTTAGGTGGCCTTCGTTTTGATGATGCATATTCATATACAAAGCTAGATGTGTCCACACGAGAAAAACTATATAAGGAGGATTTCTTTTAAATTGAAGACATCTTCTCTGCATAAAGACATCAGTAGGAGTGAAAAAATAAGCTACAGATTAGAGGAAGATATTTGTAAAACACATATCTCATAAGGAATTTTTACCTAAAATATATTTTGAACACTCAAAACTCAGCAATAGGAAAATAGAATTTCAACAATAAAAGAACAAAAGATCTGAACAGACACTTCACCAAAGAGGTGACGTGTATCACTGTACCTATGGCAAATAAGCACATAGAAACATACGCAACGTAGTATGTCTTTATGGAATTGCAAATTAAAATGGCAATGAGCTACCATGACATACCTTGAGAATGGCCAAACTCCAAAGTACTGAAAATACTAAATGCTGACCAGGATGAGAAGCAGCAAGAACACTCTCTCCTTGCTGACCTGGATGTGAAATGGCACAGCCATTTTGGGAGACAAAATGATTTTACAAAGCTAAATTGGACCCAGGTGACCCAGCAGTCATGCTCCTTTGTGTGTGTGTGTGTGTGTGTGTGTGTGTGTGTGTGTGTGTGTGTGTACCCATATCCAAACCTTGACCATGAAGATTTATGGAAGTTTGAGTCATAATTGCCATAACTTGGAAGCAACCAAATGTCCTATGACAGATAAACAGATAAACTATAGCTCATCCACACAGTGAAATAATATTCAGCCATAAGAAATGAGCCACCCATCCATCAAAAACCAAATAAGAATCTTAAATGCATATTTCTACGTGAAAAAGCCAGTCTGAAAAATGATACAGACTTCTGATTCCATAACTATTGAGACAATAACAGGATCAATGGTTGCCTGTGGCTGAGGATAGGGAAGGATAGATGAATTGGTGGAGCATGGGAGATTTTAAGGCACGGAAACTATTCTGCTTGATTATAATGGGGGATACATGACATTATGCGTTTGGAAAAACCCATGCAACTCTGACACAAAAAACAAACCCTAATGAAACTTAGGAACTAAAGTTAATAATAATGTATTCATATTGGCCCATCAGTTTGAACAAAGCTGCTACACCAATGCAAGATACTAAAAATTGAGAAATTGAGACAGGGAAAAGTGGAATATGAGAACTCCATACAGTCTGCTCAATTTTTCTGCAAACTTAAAACCATCTTAAAAAATAAATTACTCCTTTTTTAAAAAGCCACACACTGAGTCAGGTAGAATTTAGGAATGTGTGTATCTGGCATGAATTTAAAATGGTATGTTTTAATTAAAAATAACACAGACATGGGGCACTAGGGTGGCTCAGTCCCTTAAGCGTCCAGCTTTGGCTCAGGTCATGATCTTACAGTTCGTGAGTTCGAGCCCCACATTGGGCTGTGTGTGCTGAGAGCTAAGAACCTACAGTCTGCTTCAGATTCTGTGTCTTCTTCTTTCTCTGGCCCTCTTCTGTTCCTGCTCGCCTCTCTCTCTCTCTCTCTCTCTCTCTCTCTCTCTCTCTCTCTCTCTCTCCTCTCTCTCTTTCTCTCTCTCACTCTCTTTCTCAAAGATAAATAAACATTAAAAATTTTTAAATAAAATAAAATAAAAATAAGGCAGACACTATATAAGCCAGACTGAGATATAATCAAAGAATTAAAATAGAGTAAATCAAAACTTAAAATTTCCATGTAACATAAACTGTTTTGACTACTTTTAAAACTCTAATATTATATTCTTAAATCACCTGAATAGGATTTTTTTAACTAATCCTAGAAGAACTAGATCTCCTGTTGATAAAGTTCTGTTTAATAAATAGTTGGATAAAAATTGTTGGCAGAGAACAGGTGAAAGTTCGGGGCACTGAAAGTTTATAAACTTATATTCACCACCTCACTTCAGATCTGTCCTATGGGCTATTGAATCTTTGATATATTTGACAAAACATAGAAAAAATATTTTCCTGGGTGATTTATTAAAATTGTGAATGTATTTTGGCAATTATTTTTCTCAGGGCACTGAAATAGTCACTAAGGTTGCACTCATTTTACATTTAAGGATTTTGAATCCTCAGAAAACTCTAGAAATAAGGTAATGTGTGTGAGCCGGTGAAGGCGTCATCCCATCAGGCTAACCTATCGCTGTCACTTCCTTCAAGTAGTGGCCCGAATGTAACATTCTAACAATGTAATCCCCTGATCCCTCTGTTAACTGTGGCTCCCTCTCATCTCAGTATTCTGACAGCCCTTGCCCTACTCTGCTTTTCTATCATCCTTTTGCCTATGAAATCACTGTAGGGTGTATTGATTTTTAAAGAATAGATTTTGAGTGCTGGGGAGAAGGGGAAAGAAGTAACATGAGGTGAGAAAATCTGGTGAAGTGTCTTGAGTAAGGTGATTGTTTCTCCCAGCACTTAGTCTAGTAATGCTTTTCTGGTAACCTGCTGGTAGAGAGACAGTCCCTGCCACAGGCGAATGTTCTTAACAACCACAGCAGCAGGCTATAATTACACTGCACTGTTAGAACCATTAGAAAAAGAATTATTCCGTGAACCATCCAAAAACAATGAGGTTCTTATTTTTATTAAAGAAGTGGGGAAGGCACCTGGGTGTCTCAGTTGGTTGAGGGTTGACTTCAGCTCAGGTCATGATCTCAGAGTTCGTGAGCTCTAGCCCCACATCGGGCTCTGTGCTGACAGCTCAGAGCCTGGAGCCTGCTTGAGATTCTGTGTCTCCCTATCTCTCTCTGCCTCTCTCTCCACTTGTACTCTGTCTCTCTCTGTCTCAAAGATAAATAAACATTAATAAAAAGAAGCATTTAAAAAAATTTAATGACACTATAAAAAAACACAACTCTGGATTTATGGTCGTGATTCTTTTTACTTTGATGCTGTCATATGTTTTCTCAGAACATTATTTGTGTCTATCAGAAAGTTAAAAGTATAAAGCACCCAGTTGGTATGCAAAAGCCTTGCCATGCATCAATGCAAAGAGCATCATTGTCAACATTATTAAAAACTGTGAAGGGCAAGAGCTCTGGCTGTGATTACAGAGGAGGTTCGGGGATTGAGTGTCACAGACAGGCTGCCCACAAAACCAGCCCTTGGGAAGGTCACATGGAGATGATTTTTTTTTTTAATAAACAAAGAAATTGTGAACATTTCCATCAGGCTGTAAGTTGTTGAGCCTTGTGTCGTGGTCAAGGGGGATTAGTCTGTCCGATATATAAGGCCACTGAAATTCCAGAGCCCTCGACTGGAAACCGTATGTCTTCAGTCCAAGGCTCTGGATCAACTAGAGAGGTCATTGTTTAGACCTAGAATAACCTGTGATGATTACACATACATAATAAAAGTGCAACAGAAAATTAACATTATCACATGTGCTTTACACCACTCACGTAATTTATCTTCTCTTGGTACATTCATTAAGCTCAACTATGAACTCCAGCAGCAGGAAGATGCAGATTTACATGAAGTTAAATTTTTAAGGAAGTATTTTACAAATAATGTTATGTATAACTTAGGTTTATATTCTTTCTGAAGGAAAAAAATTCCTTCTTTTTCTTCTTCTTAATATCCTTCTGTCCAACACCCCCCCACTCTAGCTTAATAGTAACTTATTATGAAAGTAAATGCATATAATAAAGACCAGAGTTTTAAAACTTTAAAAATTTTTTAAATTTGTATTTATTTTTGAAAGAGAGAGAAAGAGGGTGGGTGTGGGAAGCAGAGAAAGAA
The DNA here is from genome assembly GCA_004023845.1 of Helogale parvula. Taxonomy (NCBI): domain Eukaryota; kingdom Metazoa; phylum Chordata; class Mammalia; order Carnivora; family Herpestidae; genus Helogale; species Helogale parvula. The sequence continues at coordinate 22,686 of PJEM01009798.1, read as the reverse complement.
GGAGACACAGAATCTGAAGCAAGACTCAGGCTCTGAGCTGTTAGCACAGAGCCTGATGCGGAGTTCCAACTCCAAGAGCAATATCATGACCTGAGCCAAAGTCAGATGCTTAACCAACTGAGCCACCCAGATGCCCCGACCAATTTTTTTTTAATCTGAAAAACAATGCACTGCTCCAAGTGTCATTAATGGGAAAGAAAAAAATTCTGAAATCTTTTTTTTATTCTCCTAAGAAGCTCTACATTGTAGAAGGAGCAGAATTAAGGTAAATCAAGGGATAGACTATTGTAACTGGAGTTTAGGCTCTTCCATTAATTAACTATATGTCCTTGGACAAGTCACATAATTTCAAAGATCTTTACTTTTTTCACCAGAAAAAATGAAAGCAGTGGAAAAATTCCCATTGATCTACTTATCATTGTGTGGCGAAGATTAAGAGATAATGAAGTTAAAGAGTGCACTGTAAATACTCAACCACAATACAAATCAGTCACTATCATTAATATCTGTTCGGATCATGACAGAGGAAAGAAATATATTAGCTGCAAACCACCCCATGGTAAAGTGAATTGTAACACGTCTCAGAGAGGGCATGTCATTGAACCCATGTGTCTCAGCAGAATCATATTTATGAACAGCTGTGGCGTGGGCCCATTAAAGCATTTGATATTAATTAACTTGCTTTGAATTTTTCAAAAATTTGCTAAAGTCATAGGTGCATGAAAGCTGCTATGATACATTACTTCAGGTTAATTGTCAAACGCGTATAATTTAGCATCATATTTATCCCCCCTTTGTACAATTATTTTAAAAAGATAAAACGCCTAAAAATGGGTTTTCATTCTTTGATAAGATAGTCTCTTTCAAAAATATTTTGATGACTGTCAAGATTATCCAGCTAATTATTCCTAAATATTGGGCGTTCTTCTGTAAACTTTAAATTTCAGGTTTGTAGTTTTCCCCTGCTGCCATTCCATTGTATATGCAAAGTAGACCAGTGGGCACAGTATCCAATGGCAGTATTTCCCAAGACATAGGTAAATATATGTGCTCATTCACAGATCTTTGACATGTTTTTTTTTCTTTTTTAAGTTTTATTTATTTTTGAGAGAGAGACAAATCATGAGAGAGGAGAGTCAGAGAATGAGGGAGATACAAAATCTGAAGCAGACTCCAGGCTCTGAGCTGTCAGCATGGAGTCCAATGCGGGCTCGAACCCACAAACCGCAAGATCGTGACCTGAGTTGAAGTCACACGCTTTACCGACTGAACCACCAGGCGCTCCTCTTTGACATATTCCTAAATCTAATCTATCATATTTCTATTTCCCACATATCCCAGTCTGTAATTTGAAATAGGCCATGTTGTTTATATGTGTTTACTCTTGTCCTAACGGAGATAAATATATTTTTTGAACACTATTGTAATAGAGAATTGTCTCTCTCTATTCTGTACTAAACATTATATCCTTTTACCCTTTGTAAGACTAAATCTCAGTAACAGGGCATTAAATTTCTTGGTTGCTCATTAGCAATCGGTTTTCATCTGTTATCAGTGAAGATACATGGATCATTTTATTTTTCCATTTCTAAAGAAATTTAATCTCCTCAATTGTCTGTACCTAAATTCACCCATCACTTTCATTTTTAGAGTATCGATGCTTGTTTACAGACAGAGTCCTTCAATATCCCTTCATGGATTTTTTTCTGTTTTATTAAAATTAAACACATATACTTAATATTATGCACCTAGGTTTATGAAATTTGAAGTTTCATTTAAAGTATTACTTTTATTCTGTCAGGGAAATGTTAATTCACCGGCACAATATAATTGGTGAAATGTCTTCTTTCATAAAAAATACCCAGAAGATAAAAAAAATAACCCTGAATTGCAATGGCAAGGCGGGAGCCTTTATCTTATCTAGCCATTAACACTGAATCGGGTTCTCATCACAGTTCTCTGTGGTGGCTGGGGTGATAGAATGTAAGGTAATATTCTTCCTGCCCTTGTGAATGCGCGCTAAGTAAGAGCTCCTCCCCTGAATTCTCGGACCCTCAGAACTGAGGCAATAAGCAAATAACTTTTGTATATTCTTCCTAGCCCCACTCTGGAAAGAGGCAAATTCATAGCTACAAACTTACAGGAATGCTGCTTTTCAAATTTTTTAATGCTTTTTAAAAATTTTTTATTTTTGAGACAGAGAGAGAGAGAGTGCGAGCAGAGGAGGGTCAGAAAAAAGTGCGAGCAGAGGAGGGTCAGAAAAAGAGGGAGATACAGTATCCGAAGCAGGCTCCATGCTCTGAGCTAGCCGTCAGCACAAGCCCGATGCGGGGCTCGAACCCACGAACGACGAGATCATGACCTGAGCAGAAGCCGGAAGCTCGACCGACAGAGCGACCCAGGCGCCCTGGGAATGCTGCTTTTCAGACTCTCCTCTGCTATACTAGAAATGCTTCAGGGCATATTAGAGACATCACAGCACACTGAACAGTGCCTCCAGAGCAAATATGCCACAGACCTCTTTTTTTGGGTAGCAATGGGCGGGCCTGAGTGTTTCGATGGAACAGAGGGAGAGTGGACTCCAGAGGAGCTTAAACTTGCAGAAGAACAATGCTCATGCCATACAGTAGCCTGCTTTCATATTCATCCAATCAATTTGTAATGGAGATCACAGGAAAGAAAAGCAAGGCATGGTCTCCTAGAATATTTTCATATTATAGGAGTGCCGTGTCTTCTAAGAAATTAAATCTCAAATAATGTGTTTTACACGTATACAGGTTTGATGGTATTCAAATAATATTGTAGTTACTTTGGACCAGACTTTATATGACTAGATGTTTGGAAAATCCCCCAAAATATATGTGTACAGAATTCAGGTGTTTCTCAAATGACCCATACTGTGTCAACTTAGCCATAAGAGATAATTCAAATAAACAGGAAGTTCAAGGGGAAAGAGGAGATATGTTAAGTGGGTGGAATGTAAGCATTTTATTTGGATAAGATTTAAACTTTATGGCCAAAGATTTGTAATAAAAATAAAACTGAAAATATCCAACATGAAGATGTTACGGTTGATGAAGAAGAAGTGAAAATTCATCTGCAAAGATGCAGGGAATCGTGGGCATGCATCAGGGTGTCTAATCTTCTTTCCCAAGATGATTAGATGCTTTGTTTTTTCAGAACAAGGACGTTTTGTCTTTTCATTCTGGCACCAACTTTTGTGGCCTTGGCACTTCTGTTAATTTCCCTGTTTGTCCTAATGACTAAGCTGTTTTCAAAGGGGAGTGATGAACAGTATCATGTGCCACCTTTATAGTTTGTATCGGAAACTGGCTTGAGATTTCTTGAGCTTTCTAATACTAAACATGGTCAAAAGCAGCCCCTGGAGACATTAGTGCCTTAAATTATTCATTTCGCTATTAGCACACAAGAGATAAATAATTGTGTGTCCTTGGAGGAAACCATGTAGGTACAGAGGATTCTAGTATAAAAAGCAAGAGACAGGGGAGGAGAAAATAAAAAAGATGAACTAATATACATCTGATAGATTTAAGAGAAGGAAAGTATTAAATATGAATTGGCTAAAACTTTTCCAGAATCGATAATTTACATTAATTTTCATATGCAGGAAACACAATAAATCTTAAGTACAATAAACAAACATAAACCTACTAGTGTGTGACATCATAATGACAAGGAGGAAAAAAGTCAAAGGCCAGAATTAAGAGGCAGATTAACCATAAAGATAACAAGCCTGTGGTGAATTTGTTAAAAAGCAGTGGTAGACGTCAAAATATGAGGGAAGGAGTGATGTACCGTAGTAAGCATATTCTGGACAGGAGCAGCCAGATTCTTGAAAAACTAAACATTCACTTAGCATGTAATCCAGCATACACACTCTTCAGCATTTATTCCAGAGAAATGAAAATTCATGTCCACACAGAATCCTACACACCAATGTTTAATAGCCAAACACCAGAAACAAACAAAATGTCCTTCCAAAAAGGGCTGGTGAAACAAACTGTGGGACACCCAGCGCCACTGAGTTATAAAAAGGAACAGATCCCTAAGATACGCAGCGTGGCCGGATTGCAAGGAAAATGTGCCGAATGAAAAAACTCAGTCTCCAAAGGTGATATGTTCTGTGATTCCATTTTGTGTAACATTCAGGAAATAGCAAAATTATTGAGATTCAGAACCATTAACAGACATCACTAGTTGCTGAAGGGCAGGGGGGTGGGGTGGAAAGCTGTGGTTATAAAAGGGATTCTTATAATGAAACCATTCAGTGTTTTGACTGTGTTGGTGGACATGAACTACCCAGCTGTTAAAACTACATAGAACAAATGCACACAAAAATGAGTGCATGTGGAATGGCTGATTTCTGAATAAGGTTAGTGGAGTATCTCAGTGTCAGTTTCCTATTGGGCTATTGCTCTGTAATTATGCAAAATGGCACCACTGGGAGACAGTGGGTAGAAGGTATACCAGGATCACTGTTTTATTTTCTACTACAGCGTGATAACCTCAAAATTGAAAGTTATTTTAAAGATGACCTCAAAAATTAAAAATAAAGAGATAAAAGGGGAGGGGGACAATTGTCAGTCACAAATTCAAAGGGAATTAGTTGCTATGTTTAATTTCAAAATAAAGTTAGTTTTTGGGAGCATCATTATAGCTTTCTAGTGCCAAGAGAAAAGAAATATGGACTTAGAATTTTTTCATTTTTAAAAAGAAAAACAAATACCTTATTTTCCCCCATAGAACTAACACTGGGTGTGTTTCTAACATATCTCGCTGTTTGGGTTGAATTGTTTGCCTCCCAAAAGTATATATCAAAGCACTAGTCCCCGGTGTGCCTGTATTTGGAGACAAAGCCTTAGGGAGATAATTAAGTTTAAATAAGGTCGTAAAGGTGGAGCCCTGATTGGATAGACTGGTGTCCTCTAGGAAGAGAGAGACCCCAGAGCTTGCTCTCTCCACATGCACACAGACAAGAGGCCAAGAGAGGACATAGCAAGAAGGCCGCCTTCTAGAAGCCAGGAAGCCAGCTTTCATCAGAAACCAACGCTGATGCACCTTGATCTTGGACTTTCAATAATGATAATGAATAATGGTGAATATATATTATATATTAATAGTGAATATATATTATATATCAATAATGAATAATAAGGAATATACATATTTTAAATATATATATATTTTTGAAAAGGATTTTAAAATGGAAAAGATGTGTTGTCTGGAAGAAATGAAGACATATATTTTTTTTCTTTAACTTAGGAAACTGCCTTAGTATAAAAACTTACCTTAGATACATAAAAAGAACTCAAAAAGAAATCCAGAAAGGAAAGAAGGGAATTCAGTGTTAGAAGTCTTTCTATGGCTTGAATACAAGACCTTTGTGAGGTATATATCTTTCTGTCAGGAATCTATCTAATCTATCTCTACATATGGCTTTTTGTATCTTAAGAAATCTTTGACTCAACAAACTGACAAACATACTCTGTTGTGTTTTATTCTAAAGTAATTATGAAGTGGGGCACCTGGGTGGCTCAGTCGATTAAGCGTCTGACTTCAGCTCAGGTCATGATCTCACAGTCCATGGGTTCAAGTCACGCGTCAGGCTCTGTACTGACATCTAGCTCAGAGCCTGAAGCCTGTCTTGGGATTCTGTATCTCTGTCTCCCTCTGACCCTCCCCTGCTCACACTGTCTTTCTCTATTTCTTAAAAATAATTTTAAAAGAAGCATTTAAAATAATTATGAAGCTTTTTAAAGGCTTATTATGGTCTCCGTCCCCCAACGGGGATAGGAAAACAAAAACAGATCGGGTCAGAAGAAAGAGTGTCTGGTGACCCATTCCAGGTGGTACATGGAGGGGTGGGGGGTAGGCAGAGCCCTCCCCTGATGTCCCCCTTCTTCGTGTGAGAGCTGCTGGCTCCTGTCTGTAAGAGGATTCAGGCTCCTGTTCATACACCTCCTCCTTCAGGGCTTCATACCCATCCTAGCCTACACTTGCCTTTAGCATTTTGTTAAACAATTAAAACTAATATAACACTGTATGTTGACTACCCTGGAATTTAAAAAAAAAAACAGTAAAAAAATTGTAGGTGAAAATTTTTACACTTTGTACAGCATTTAGTGGCATTTGTCCTGGGTAAATCAATGTTTGAGTCTGGTTCCTCCCTAGAGGCCATTTTCTCTCACCAGATTTCCAGTTAGTTGCTGGCCCTGAAAACTTAGTTCTCTGATGAGCCAAAGAAAAGTCATTACTTTGCAGGTTTCCCAATGTTTATGCCTTTGTAAGGATGGACATCATATTCTTTCAGGTCTATAAATCTCCATACTGAGCCTGCACCTGCTTCAAATTTATTATGTTATCATTTATTAAATAGTGTAATCACACATACTTTACATTCAATAGAGAGCAATTTCTGTTTCTAAAGGGCTTATCGTATCTTATCTTTTATGGGTTCCTATTTTATTGATATTACTCCAGGGGCCTAATTTGAAATTGATTTATCGCAAAGATGATAGTTTTGCTTATGGCACGAGCCAGAAGACCACTTCTGAGCACTTCCAGTCTTGGAGAAACGTTCTGGGCTTCAGCTTTCTCCTCTTCTGCGGGCCCAGGATTAGATCCCAAACCCAGAATGGGAACATTTTGTCCCTGGGGAAACCCCAACTCTTCTTACTTCTGCGTTTGGAGGGTTTGGTTCATTTGTTTGCCTTTTGCTCTTTTCCTTGTTTCTTGTTAATCTAGTGAGGCTCCTTGAATATATTTTATTGTAAATTTAGTTCTATTATAATGAACTATGTAAAATTGTCAGTTTCACTATTTTTGAACTTCGAAAATGAAATTTTCAATAGTTCAACCATATATTCTAAGTAAAGGATTCCCCCAAAATAACTCTTCCACTATATTGCTAGAAAACCATATTGTTCTCCTTACTTTTTTATATGCCAGCCATGGCAATACAGTGTATTTTTTAAAATGAGAGGCGTAAATGATTACAAGAATTCCAGGTAGTGAGATCTTGATTAAGTAATGCATGCAAGTCAGAATGTTCATAATATATTTAGACTCAAATAACCAGTTCATTTCTTAGGGGAACCCGTGAGAAGAAAATTTATGAAGGCAAAATGAGGCCATATTTGGAAAGTTTAATATGCCAGTTTAACACCTTTGCTTATAGGCATAAGCAAATTAGTGTCCCCAAAGGATTAGAAATGAGAAAGAATCTCAGTGTAAAATGACTTCATAATACAATTCATTTGACACTAGAGTAGAGACAGGACCTTAAGACAGAACCTGAAGGTTAGGGAAATGTCAAGAAGCTTTTATAATATTATATACACGAAGTGAGCAGAATTAATTAACATCACAAAAAGAACAGTTGGAGTGAAAAAGAATGTGTTAGAAATGCCAAGATTTCACATTTGACTGGGTAGAAGGAGAACAGTGGGTAGAGCCAAGGTGAATCATCCCAGAGAGAGAATATATAATTTATGAATAAAAGGCAAAGACATAGAAAATCACTTGTTTTGCTAATTTTGAGGTGTCTGGCAAACACAATCCCACTTTTAAGGAAGAAAATTATCTTCTGGCATCAAACAAGTACCATATGTAAACTGAATAGAAATATAAACATTGCAATCATCTGATGAATGAAGTAAAATTAGAAGGAAGGTTATGGTTATTTTAGATTAGAATTTGTACAGAGGTAAAGCTAAAGTTAAATGATATTCTTGTTTCAGGTTTAGCCAAAGAAAGCTCTGTAAGATTTTCGTTTTGTTTATTTGTGTTACATCAGTGTTGAAATTTGGCACATAGATGTCGGGGCCGACAAGAAAGTTAGCAGGCTTTTAAATATTGCGATCATCCACTGCACTTTGGAAATGAACCTCAAGAAACATATCCATACTAAAATGCTAGTGTGACATGTTACCAGTTTCTGTTCGCTACATTCAGCTGGCATTCTGCCTCATTGTTTTCATTTACTATAGAGTGTGTGTGGTGCTTTGTGTTTGAAAACACTCGTAATGCATAATTAGAAATTCAAGATGGCACACTTCAACATTCTGTCACAAGAAGAACACACTCTTTCACACAATATTTTTTCCTTAATTTTTAGAACAGCGTTGAAACTCAGCAGCTGGAGTGCACACTTCTCTGAGCTAAGTGAGAATTCTTGAAAGCATCATAGACAATGAATATTTAAAGGATGATTTATTGTGTTGTTGATTGCAGTTTCAGTTTTTATGGTATCTAAGTGCTGCCAACTGAAAATATGAGAGAAATAAAATACACTAGCCCATATCCTTGGGCAAGATTTAATTAAATTATAAATGGTAAACGAAGACAGCTCTTACTGATTGGTATCATTAAAGCACAGATAAAGTTCCAATCATCTACTAAAAATAAATGAATAATTTATTTTATTACTATGACAATACTTATCCTATCTTATTTATGTTCATTCTATCTATGCTTTGTATCATGGCTATATATATACATATAAAACCTTCAGGGGCACCTCAGTGGCTCAGTTGGTTAAGCATCCGACTTCGACTCAGGTCATGATCTCACAGTTTGTGGGTTCAAGTGCCACGTCGGGCTCTGTGCTGACAGCTCAGAGCCTGGAGCCTGCTTCCGATTCTGTCTCCTTCTCTCTCTGCCCCTCCGCCACTTGTTCTCTCTCTCTCTCTCTCTCTCTGTCCCCCCAAAACAAACAAATGTAGAAAAAGTTTTTAAAAAATATGTTACCTTTATTCTTTGTTCTTTAATGACTTTCATTGTTCAAATATATCAGGAAAACTCACAGAACATCAATCACAACAATCATTCCAAAATAACATTCATATATGCTTTGTGCTGAATTGTGTATCTCCAAAAGATATACTGAAGTCCTCTTACTGGGAATGAGATGAAATGACAACTTACTTGGAAATAGGGGTTTTGCAGATGTAATTAAGGTGTAAGTTAAAATGAGCTTAAACTCGTGAAGAGGGGGGCCTTTGTGCAACATGACTGATGTCCTTTGAATAAGAAGGAAGTGACACAGAGACTCAAAGGGAGAATGTCATGTGAAAACACAGGCAAGGATGGATGTGGAGCACCTGCAAGCCAAGGACTGTGGGGACACCAGGAGCGAGGAGGTAGGCACAGCACTGGTTCTCCTCGAGAGCTTCCAGAGAGAGAATGGCTTTGGCGACCCCTTGATTTCAGACTTCAGAACCATGAGAGAATACATTTCCTCTCCTTTAAGGCACTGCATTTGAGACATGTGCTTTGGCAGCCCCAGGGAACTACTACTGTGTAGTTGGAAAATAAATTAGTTTAGATAGATATTGAGAATAATATATGCCACTCACCATGGGGGGGATATTCGGCTCTTTGTTCATTTTTTCACATTAGATAAGAAAATGTGGTTCTAAGAATTGAAGTAACATGAGTGAAATCACAGGAAGAGGCAGAGCCCTGAGGAAACATAATAGATAATTACTTTCAGTTTCAGATAAATGGTGTTACCAATGGCAAATGGCATGACTTGATGACCAACACAGGACCTTGACTAAGATGACAGAGTTTCCAGCTCTCATCCTCTTACCTAATATGTGAGCTTTTAAAAATACTGATTTTCTTAACTTCAGTATACTTTTTAAAAGGAAGAAATTGAATGAGATGTTCTCTAAGATTTATTCCAGACTTGATATACTGTTATAAGCATTGTTTTTTATTAGATAAAATTATGTTTCTCTCCTTCACTAATAACTGCTCAAAAGTTACCTTCATAAGCACTCAAAAAAATAGCCATAAAGTCACTGATTGGGCTACTAATTAATCCATTCCAGTTACTCACACAATCAGATATCCATGAAATAACAAAAAATTCTTCATAAATTTCAAAAATTGGATTGTCTCATGAATTATTAAAAAATACAGGTCTAAAACAAAATGTTCATTGTGAGAGAAAAAATACATATTCAAATTATTTTAATTGGAGGTCATTCACCACAGAACAAAGTTTCACTATTTTAAAAAGTTAAGCATTACAGTAGAGTGTCTTACAAATAGTAAACACACTATATATTTTTTTAGTTTATTTATTTACTTTGAACAAGAGAAAAAAATAGGAAGGGGGAGAGAGAAGGAGAGAGAGAATCTGAAGCAGGATCCACACTGCTAGCAAGGAGCCCGAATGTGGGGCTCGAACTCATGAACCTTGAGATCATGACCTGAGCTGAAATCTAGAGTCGGGGGCTGAACATACTGAGTCAACTAGGCACCCCAAAACACTGTATTTTTTCATTCCCTTCTCCTCTTCTGACCTTAAGAGAGATTAAAGATATAATTAGCCTAAAGTAAGCAATTTCCATCTTCACGTATCCAAGAATTATTCTGGATAAGATAATAACTGAGAGTACTCAAGTTAAGATAAAAAATGAAAGTAAATTTTTCAGGATCCCATGCCCATAGAAATTATATGCCAGGATACTGAATGTGTTTACAGATGTGATCATTTGAAAGGTCAGTGAAAAACAGAGAAATGAAGAGGAAGAAAGGAGGTACCAAAAAACCTAAATTCAAGCAGCCAAAGCATCAGGTGCCCACTCAGTATCTAAAACAAAGTATTGAATTTATTGTTTGCTAAGCAGGAAAAAGCTACCTAAGAATGACTATGACTGATTACTTAGTTTCAGAAGGGTATTTATTCAAGTGAGGAAGTTGCCGATTCAGCCAGTTTCAGAAGCAAGCATAGATGGTCACTGATTTGCTGGCTTTCAGAAGTGTGGTCACTGAAAGTAATTGATCATAAGGAATGCCTTTAAACCCTGTTCTGGCAGTAACTTATTTTTATGGGCAAATAAAATTTTCTAGGGGAATAAGATTGGTTTTTTCAGGGTGCATCACTGTTACTTTGTTAATTTGCTGGCCAAGCAACAAGTGCACTTTTATTTGTCAACACATTAGAAGATATAGATGGCCACTTTAAAATATAAATTTCAGTATTGTTGATGTTTGATTTTGGAAAACTCAGGAAATATTATGAAAAAATGTGGATTATTTAATCAAGAACACTCGTACTATTTTGATATTAAAAAGGTTTTAGACAGTGAAAAATCTATTATAATGGATTATACAATAATATAAAATAAATACAATATAATTTAATATAATACAAAATGATATAAATAATACAATAAAATGATAGAACAATAATTGTTTTTTTTATTGGTAAGCTCATAAGACTAGATCAGGAGTTGTCAGATACTGAAGACATCCAGATATGGTTGAAAGATCAGAAAACTAGGGTTTGAATACCAACTCCGCTTCTCATTGATTATAAGATTTTCACAGTACCATTAATATCTAAGCTATGTATCAATGTCATAGGGTCAGAGAACAATTTAGACATGAGTTCAATATTACTAACAAGGGCTTTGGTTGCAAATCTGTAATTGATCTAAATAGTAAATTAGAATATATGAGACTTAAGGAGTCTTGTGACCCTATTTTCTTAAAGCTTAGTCTAAAGTTATCTCTCAGCAGTCTGATCCCTGTGCCAGTGCTTTGGTTTTCCTTCTGATATTCATGATTTTATATCGCACTTGGTCCATTCGAGCCTGAGACAGGGATTAACGTTGATGATATTCTATTTGGGAAGGTAAAATCTAAGGAAGTGGAAGTTGTTAAAAGACAAGAATTGTAGTGATTCAAGAGTGAAGTTAGGTGCTTTAAGATGGCATACAAGAGGAAAAGGTTGCTCTGTTGGTATTCCTGCTCCCCATGGTATCTGAGATGTCTCTGGAAGAATTACAAGGAGAAAGCACACTAAGGCACCATCCCCAAAAGGGAGATTCATCTGCCTCATTTTATGTTTTCTGCTTCCCATCAGCTGTGTGACTCACTGCCTCACTTCTGAGTTACAGATATGGTGTCTCTCAAATCTGCTCAGGGAGACGTATCTCATGCCAATACTGGTTGGAATTTCATCCAAGTCTGGAATTAGAGGGGTGACAAGAGGCTCTGAGTGGAGCCTGTGAGCTATGTAGCCCCAGCAATTCAAGTTCATCTAGCTGGACTCTTCAGCCGACTGAGTGCGGTCCAGCAAGGAGGTAGAGCACCAGCAAGAGCTCTGGCTTCTGCTGAGGCCCTCCCCCACACGAGGGCTGAGTGGAGTGCTGGTGGAGGACTCATGAGCACTTGAGAAGGGAAGAGGTAAGAAAGGAGATGCAAGTTCATAAGATTTGCATCTGACCATTCCGGTGGTCAGAATACTAAGAGAAAAGAGAACTTGGTCTGAATATCCCATTTCATGTTATTGTTTCTTAAACTCTACACTAGGCCCCATTTAGTCTACTAAGGACTGAAGAGTCCCAAGCAGGACTCCATTTCCTGACCGACCAAATCTCATCAGCCAAATCCCCTAATAGGGGGAGTCTTCCCTCTGTTCAAATCTGTCCTCCCCACAAACATCTAATGTAGTTGCCTCAACTCATGTCCTTGATGATTCCATTTTGTTTTTTAAATACATACAGTTTTCCAGAAGACTAAAAGGAATGATATGTATTTTTAAATTTTTTAATGTTTTTTGTTTATTTTCAAGAGACAGAGAAAGACAGTGCGAGCAGGGGAGGATCAGAGAGAGAGGGAGGCAGAGAATCTGAAGCAGGCTCCAGGCTCTGAGCTGTCAGCACAGAGCCCGACACGGAACTCGAACCCACGAACCATGAGATCATTACCTGAGCCGAAGCCGGTTGCTCAACCAACTGAGCCACCCAGGCACCCCAGAAAGGAATCATAATTTTTATCTCTTTTTAAAGATTATAAGTTCTAGGTCACCTGGTGGCTCAGCTGGTTGAGTGACAGTCTCTCAATTTCTGTTCAGGTCATGATCCCAGGGTGGTGGAATCAAGCCCCTCTCCAGGCTCCGTGCTGAATGTGGAGCCCGCTTAAGATTCTCTTTCTCTCCCTCTGCCTCTCTCCCTTGCTTGAGCTATCTAAAATGAAAAATAATAATAAAGTTTAGAAGTTCTTATAAACAATGCCAACCAATCTAAGCATTGAAATAATATTATATTAATTTCTCAACCCCTGCTGTATTAGTCTGCTACAGCTGCATAACAAAACACCACAGACTTGTGACTTAAGTGACAGAAACTTATTTTCTCACAGTTCTAGGGGAATGGAAAGTCAAGGTATCAGCAGGGCTGGTTTCTGGTCAGATCTTTCTTTCCAGTTTGAGGATGGCTGCTTCCTTAGTATGTCCTCACATGAACTTTCCCGTGTGCATACAGAGATCTCTGATGTCTTTTCCTCTTCTTATAAGGACTCCCATTCTACTGAATTAGGATCCGACCTTTATGACCTCATTTAACCTCAATTACCTCCCTAAAAATGCTATCTCCAAATACGAACCACATTATGAGTTAGGAATCAACACATGAATTTGGGGGGGGCTGCAATTCAGTCTATTACACTTGCTTTTCAGTGTATTGTTATTATTTAAATAAAAATAAGATAAGGGAATGGATACTTTTGGAATAACCAAGAGTTTAATACAAAACAGTGAAAATTCTAGTTAGAGATTTGTTTGCTTTTAAAAAATTACTTATTTTAATCTTTAGATTTATGAAATCGGGGCACTTGGGTGATTCAGTCGGTTGAACAGCCAACTTTGGCTCAGGTCATGATTTCATGGTGGTGGGTTCAAGCCCTGAGTCAGGCTCTGTGCTGACAACTCAGAGCCTGGAGCCTGCTTCCGATTCTGTGTCTCCCTCTCTCTGCCCTTTCACTGCTCATGCTCTCTCTCTGTCCCTCAAAAAATAAATAAATGTAAAAAAAATAAATTAGATTTATGAAATTATGCATTCATGATTTATAGGGAATAAAATTGGAGAATCCAGTTGTTCAGTTAATGGACTTAATTCATGAAATGAATCTGTTGTCTCAAGTAATTGAAAAAAAACCCTCTACTGTTGGAGGAACTATAAAGCATGCCCTTCCCAGATTTACTTTTCAGACCAGCTTCACCCTCAGGGGTAACATGTCTGCTCTGGTTTCAACTCATGTGTAGACACCACACCATTCAGAAAGATAGAAGTCCCAGAAAAAAGTTCTATAACATACTATGAAAATGGCATTTTTATTAAGGGAACTTGTCAATTTCTTCATTTTTAAAAAATTTTAATGTTTATTTATCTTTGATAGAGAAACAGGGCACTAGTGGAGAAGGGACAGAGAGAGAGGGAGACACAGAAGCCAAAGCAGGCTCCAGGCTCTGAGCTGTCAGCACAGAGCCTGACACGAGTCTCGAACCTACCAACCACGAGATCATAAACTGAGCCGAATTAGGATGCTTTACCGAACGTGCCACCCAGGCGCCCCTTCTTCATTATTAAATATTGGCAGGAATATGGAGTGTGCTCATTGACCTATTCTAGAACTTTCAATAAATATCAGGCGTTCTTGGCAAAGAATAAAAGAAGCGTGGATGCTAAGGCTATAACAGGACAAGTCAAACTCCCCCGCTTAACCTGACATGAGTGTAGTCTTCAGGAAAAGATTCACAGAAAACAGAAAGGACGCCATCATTCTCAAAAATGAGGTACAGGACTCAGAGAGGGTTCTTCTGATTTACTACAATGCAAAGGTCTGCAATATATTTTTCACTAAGTAAATTAATTATTTGGCACTGCATTGATGAAGCTAAAGTCATTGTGATATAGTAGTTTTTCTATCTTAGAGAACCTGGTGAGTGAATAGTGTATGGGCTTCTGAAAGCGAGCAGGCACGTCCTGTAACTGTCAGTAAACTCCTAACCACTGCTAGAACTGCGGTCCATTATACACTAATCCAGCTGCAGACATCTCCTATTCCCTTAAACATGTTCCTATACATACTTACATCGTTTATATGTGTTTCTTAAAAAGTCTTCTTTACTATTTAAGTGACCAAATACTTCAGTGTCCCTAAAAATATAATGTAATAAAGATTGTGAATTGTTATGGCAGTCTATGCATATTAAATACTGTAATAAATTTTAAAAACAAACAAAAATAACTAGAACAGTAAGAACTAGACTTAACCTCTGTATAATTTATGTTGAAGACTTACATTTTATGTATTTATAAAGTAACATGAACTTTATAAATTCACATGATTCTAATTCTCAAGGAGGCAAAAACAAATACGCATAATATTGCAAGAATTAAAAGCGATGTTTATCTCATTTCTAAAGCCTTGCTATTAAACTGGGTTTAAAAACCACTTATGATTTTGAAGATTATTAGACACCCACTAAATTAGTATGCAAAATAGCAGTGCAAAAGAAATTGATTTTGGTGTTTTTTATATCAGGAACTTAAACTGTTCTCAAATTTCCTAGGGGAAAAACACAATATTTGAAATGTCCTCATGAAGAAAGTTCATAATCTTCACAGTGGCAATGAAAAATCCAATAATCAGTGTTGTGGACAAGTTTGTTTTGAAGAGACTAAAAAGAAGAAATTACAGGAAAAGAATAAGTAAATCTAAAATAATCTTTACTGGATAGCATTTAAAGTTAAAATAAAATGCATCTGTCTTTGTCTGTTTATTTTAATCAGTAACTATTTTCAGGGGAGTATTGAAATTTCATATAAATTTAAAACAACTGGGATGCCTGGGTGGCTCAGTTGGATGAGCGTCTGACTTCAGCTCAGGTCATGGTCTTGCAATTTGTGGGTTAAAGCCCCACGCCGGGCTCTGTGCTGACAGCTCAGAGCCTGGAGCCTCCTTCAGATTCTGTGTATCTCCCTCTCTCTGCCCTTCCCATGCTCATGCTCTGCCTCGCAATAATAAATAAATGTTAACAAAAAATTTTAAAAATTAATAAAATAAATGAATTAAAAACAACTTTTTCTAGGAATGCTTTATGATCAGACCCTTGTGAAAAATGACATGTTTTTCTCATTTCTTTCCTCCTCTTTCACTTATCTTTTCCCACATATTCTAACCCACTAGCTAGAAAGCAGTATGATATGAATATTAGTAAATTTGTTCTCGAGAACACTTTACTTTATTGAACATTAATATGAATTGACTTATTTAATGGCATAACCTGGGTCTGGGAGGTAAATATTACTCCCATGATCTCTACAGAGGAAGAACAGCTACTGTCTGCTAGAGTGAAATGATTCAAGCTGACTTTGATCTATAATTCTCAAGCTTATTTAATTGGTAGAGGTACGATATATTGGCCTATGCTCCCATCCAGTAGTAAGAACTTAAAGATGCAAATTCTACTTGCAATCCCTGTGGCTGTGTGACCTTGAGCATGCCATTTGCCTACAAGCAAGATAGCAGAGCAAAAACAGCCTAAATCCTGAAGACAGTCTGCCCGGATCTGAATCCAGGTTTTAAGGCCTTTTGCCTGGATGACTTTGTGCGTTTACTTACCCTTTGTATGCACCAAGTTTCTCATCTGTAAAATGAAATAAATAGAAGTAGGAACTCATCAAGATATTTGGGAGGATTAAAATGAACAGATGGAAAGTACTTAAAACATTGCCTGGTGCTCCGTAAGCCCTGTATTAGTACTTGGTAATAAATAGGCCAGATGCTTTACATGAATACATTCTTTAATTCTTAGGACAGTCTGGTAGAGACAGCAGAATTTACTCTTTCCAAATAAGAAACTAAAGGTTGGAGACCTTCAAGAATCTTAAGGTTATTTGCTTAATGAGTGGCAGAGCTGGTATTTTTAGCTCAATTCTGTCGTGTCCCAACACCTCTGCTCTTTCCATTATATGATCCTCCTTAGCCTCAAGATGATCACTTTCTGGGGTGCCTGGGTGGCTTAGTTGGTTAAGTGTCTGGCTTCAGCTCAGGTCATGATCTCACGGTTCGTGGGTTTGAGCCCCACATCAGAGCCTGGAGCCTGCTTCAGATTCTGTATCTCCTCTCTCTCTGACCCTCCCCTGCTCACACTGTCTCTCTTTGTCTCTCAAAAATAAATAAAAAACACAAAAACATTTTTTTATAGATGATCACTTTCTAATGGGAGATCAGATGAGTCCAAGTAAAATATGATTTAATGTGTATCTGAATCTACCGTCTCCAATATGTGCTATAAAGTGCCATGGGAAAATTGAGGAAGAAGTAATAAATGAACAAATGGGTAACATTTAAATTATCTATGGAAAAATAAATAACAATTAATTAGTGGAGAAGTGGCAGCTAGACCTTGCCATTACAGAATTGCCTGTGAACTATTTCACATTGACTGCTAATCTCAGAGGTGTGCAAGGTCCCTGGACACCTCTTCACAGGGTGCCTGGTGGTCCAGTGTGGGAGAAGTGGTTTATGAAAAAAGATGATCCTTCCCTGTTTATCTCACAACCTTGTGAGCGATACCCAGGAGACTCCATGTCAACGTGCTTTCCAAGCTTCAACCTGCACAAAGTGACTTTTGACATTAAAGAAATCTAGTATTTCTAGGTACTAAACCAATGTTTCTGTTTACACCATGCTTGAAAAGCTAACATCTGGAGCTGCATTCGTGGTAAAACATTAACCATTAAAGATATATTTGATTAACCTTGTGAGTTCCTTATTCCAAAATTCCCATGACTAAATTGTAGTACCATCCATGGAAAGTTAAGTCCTATCATACTTCCGCAAATCCTAAGAAATCGCATTGGACAATTGTGTATTCTATGACACCATACTAGTTGTACTGTAATATGAATAATGTGCTTTCTCTTGGGCATCTTAAGGAAAAATTATAATAGTGAGCTGATTTAACTTCTATCTTTTCTAGCCTTTAATAGTATTAAGCTCAAGTTTATATTAATATTAAAACAATTGCATCAGTTTTAGCAGTTCTTTGATGGCGTCTTTCGGGCTTTCCTTGTAAAGTATCATGTCATCTGCGAAGAGTGAAAATTTGACTTCTTCCTTGCCAATTTGGAAGCCTTTTATTTCTTTTTGTTGTCTAATTTCTGAGGCGAGGACTTCCAGTAATATGCTGAACAACATATTGGTGGTGAGAGTGGACATCCCTATCGTGTTCTTGACCTGAGGGGAAAAGCTCTCTTTTTTTTCCCATGGAGAATGATATTAGCTGCTGGTCTTTCATATATGGCCGTCATGATGTTGAGGTATGTTCCTTCCATGACTATGTTCTTGAAGGTTTTTATCAAGAAAGAAATTTGTATTTTGTCAAATGCTTTTTCGGCATCCATTTAGAGGATCATATGGTGTTTCACATTGGAGGTTTTGGATTACTGGCTCAATTTCTCTGCTGGTTATGGGTCTGTTCCAATTTTGTATTTCTTACTGTTTCAGTATTGCTAGTGTGTGAATTCGTAGGGATTTGTCCATTTCTTGAAGATTGCCCAGTTTGTTATCATATAATTTTTCATAGTATACTCTTATAATTGTATTTTTGTGGTGCTGGTTATGAGCTCTCCTCTTTCATTCATAATTTTATCTGTGTCCTCTCTCTTTTGCTTTTGAAAAATCTGCCTAAAGGTTTATCAATTTTGTTTATTCGTTCAAAGAACCAGCATTTAGTTTCATTAATCTATTCTATTGGGTTTTTGTTTGTTTGTTTCTATATCATTTATTTCTGCCCTAATCTTTATTATTTCCCTCCTTCTGTTGGCTTTAGGCTGGGTTTGCTGCTCCTTTTCTAACTCCCTTATGTGTAAGGTTAGGTTGTGTATTTGGGAACTTTCTTGGTTCTTGAGATAGGCCTGAATTGCAATATACTTTCTTCTTAGGACTGCCTTTGCAGCATCCCAAAGAGTTTGGACTGTTTCACTTTCATTTGCTTCCATGTATTTTTTAAAATTTATTCTTTAATTTCCTGGTTAACTCATTCATTCTTTAATAAAATGTTCTTTAGCCTTTGTGTATTTGAAGGCTTTCCCAAATTTATCTTGTGATTGATTTCAAGTTTAATAGCCTTGTGGTCTGAAAATACTCATAGTGTGATCTCAGTCTTTCTGTATCTGTTGAGGTAACCCAGTATGTGCTTTCTTCTGGAGAATGTTTCATGTGCATTCAAGAAGAATATCTATTCTGCTTCTTTAGGATGGAATGTGCTTAATATATGCTAAGTCAATCTGGCCCAGTGTGTCATTCAAAGCCTTGGTTTCCTTGTTGATTTTGTGCTTACATGATCTGTCTGTCCATCTCCACAAGTAGGGTATTAAAGTCCCCTATTATGATATTAATGTCAATGAGTTTCTGCATGTTTGTTATTAATTGATTTATATATTTGGGTGTCCCCAACTAGAAGGCTTAAATATTTACAATTGTTAGATCGTCTTCATGAATAGACCTCTCAATTATGATATGATGCCCTTATTCATCTCTTGTTACAGTCTTTGTTTTAAAAGTTAGTTTGTTTGATATAAGTATGGCTACTCTGGCTTTGTTTGGACATCCATTAACATATATACAATAATGAAGCAGCAGAAAGAGAAATCAAGGAATTGATCCCATTTACAGTTGCACCAAAAGCCATAGGATACCTAGGAATAAACCTAACCAAAGAGGTAAAAGAACTATATGCTGAAAACTATAGAAAGCTTTTAAAAGAAATTAAAGAAGACACAAATAAATGGAGAAATATTTCATGCTCATAGATTGGAAGAACAAATATTGTTAAAATGTCTATACTATCCAAAAATAGTCTACATATTCAAAGCAGTCTCTATTAAAATAGCATGAAGCATTATTTACAGAGCTAGAACAAACAATCCTAAAATTTGCATGAAACCAGCAAAGACCCCAAATAGCCAAAGCAATTCTGAAAAAGGAAATCAAAGCTGAAAGCATCACAATTCTAGACGTCAAGCTGTATTACAAAGCTGTAATCATGAAGACAGTATGATAATGGCACAAAAACAAACACATGGATTAATGGAAAAGAATAAAGAACCCAGAAATGGACCCACAAATGTAGGGCTAACTAATCTTTGACAAAACAGGAAAGAATATCCAATGGAAAAAAAAAGTCTCTTCAACAAGTGATGCTGGGAAAACTTGACAATGACATGCAAAAGAATGAAACTGGACAATTTTCTTACACCATGCACAAAAATAAATTCACAATAGATCAAAGACCTAAATGTGAAGCTGGAATCCTGCAGAAGAAAACAGGCAGCAACTTCTTTGACCTTGGGTGCAGCAACTTCCTACTAGATATGTCTCTGGAGGCAACGCAAACAAAAGCAAAAATGAACTATTGGTACCTCATCAATATAAAAAGGTTTTACACAACAAAAGAAACAATCAGCAAAACTGGAAGGCAACCAATGGAATGGGAGAAGATATTTGCAAATGACATCAGATAAAAGGATCGCATCCAAAATCTATAAAAAACTTCTCAACCTCAACACCAAAAAACAAAGATTCCATGGAAAAAAATGGGCAGAATACATGAATAGATATTTTTCTGAAGAAGGCATCCAGATGATTAACAGACAGATGAAAAGTTGCTCAACATCACTTATCATCAGAGAAATAGCAAATCAAAACTACAAGGTACCGCCTCACACCTGTCAGAATGGCTAAAATGAACAAACCAAGAAATAGCAATTATGGCCGAGGATGTAGAGAAAGGGGATCCTTGTTTACTGTTGGTGGGAATGCAAACTGGTGCAGCCGCTCTGGAAAACAGCACGAAGTTTCCTCAAAAAGTTACAAATAGTCCTACCCCATAACCCAGCAATTCCACTACTAACTATTTACCCAAAGGAAACAAAAATGCAGATTCAAAGGAGCACATGAACCCCAATTTTTATAACAGTACTGTCACAATAGCCAAATCATGAGAAGAAACCAAATGTCCATTGACTAATGAATAGATAAAGATGTGAGATATATATATATATATATATATATATATATATATATATATATATAATGGAATATTACTCAAAAAGAATGAAATTTTGCCATTTTCAACAATGTGGATGAAACTAAAATGTATTATGTTAAGTGAAATAAGTCAGTCAGAGAAAGATATATATCATATGACTTCAGTCGTGTGAATTTTAAGAAATGAAACAGATGAGCATAAGGGAAGGAAAGGAAAAATAAGATAAAAACAGAAGGGAGGGATACTATGAGAGACTTTTAAATACTGAGGGTGGCTGGAGGGGAAGTGAGTGAAAGGATGGGCTATGGGTGACGGGCATTAAGGAGGGCAGCTGTTGTGATGAGTGCTGGGTGTTATATGGAAATGATGCATCCCTAAATTCTATTCCTGAAACAAATACTACACTGCATGTTAACTAACCTGAATATAAATTTAAAAAATGAATGCTATCAGCCTTTTCATGCATTTACTGATTTGTCAAATATTTATTAGGAGCTGGAGATTGTTCTAGGGCTTAAGATATACCAGAGATCAAAACTCACAAATTCGCTCTTTTAGAGTTTTCAATGTAGCAAAAAAGGAGAAAAAGCAACAAATACAATAAGTATATAAGTGGTAGAAGATGTTAGAGGATGGTAAAAGCTGCGAAAAAATAAAGACACATAGAAGGAACTAGAAGCACTGGCTGCAGGAGACTCATGGGTTGTTGTTTGCAACATGGTGGTCCCAACATAGTAAGTGGAGAAAGTGATATTTGAACCAAAATTTGAGGGGATGTTAGTTACATGAATAGTTGGTGGAAGACTCTAGGAAGAGGCCAACAGTTAGCTAACAGCTCAGTACAGCTGAAGGAACATGAGTGACAACCTGAAATAGAAGAGGATGGATTTGGAGGAGGATGGAGACCACATTATGCAGGGAGTTAGTGGCATCTTCAGACTTTGACTTTCACACTGAGATGTGAAGCCATTATCAAGGGTTCACCAGGAAAGTGAGCTGATCTGGCATTCATTTTATTTTATTTTTAAAATGTTTATTTATTTTTAGAGAGAGAGAGAGAGAGAAGAAGAGAGAGAGCAAGCAAGCATGTGCAAGAAAGGAAGGGCCGAGAAAAAGGGAAAGAAAATTTCAAGCAGGCTCCACACTGTCAGCCCAGAGACCCTCACCAAGGCTGGAACTCACAGTGAGATCATGACCTGAGCCAAAATCAAGAGTTGGATGCTTAACCAACTGAGCCACCCAAGCACCCCAAATATTCATTTAAAAATGCTGATCCTGGCTGCTGCCTTGTGGATAGCCTACAGAGGTCAAGAGCAGAAGCAGTTGGTTCTAAGAAAGTTCTATTCTAAACAGACACAGCTGACTCTCAGATTCCCGAAGTTCTTTCCTTGACTCTTTTTCTGGTTATCAATATGATCTTGATCAAATTGCCATATCTCTCTGGGCACACATTTTATTTTATTTATTAACAGAAAATTGATTCGAAGAAATTGTAGCTCTCCTTCCAGCCCCAGCAATGCATGAACCATGAATCTACACATTTTTATAAGAAGCAGTTTCCCCCAGTATTCCATAAAGTGTTCATTATGTTGATTTTCAAATTACTGAGAACCCAGTTTTAATTTGACAAATATTTGCTGAGTTGAATTAATGCATCTGCTAAACATGAATGTCATGTTTGGGGCTATTTTGCCAAAGGAAGAGAGAATCCTATTTGATGGTTGTGGAGATTTTTGAAAGAGCAGAGGAAAAGTTATAAAATGAACCAAAAGGTTAAGTGGTACATTTATTCATATAGGTAAATA
>PJEM01009797.1:0-68144 GCA_004023845.1 Helogale parvula | reverse complement strand
CGACGCTCTTCCGATCTGAATCAAGAACAAAAATGAACTACTGGGACCTCATCAAGATAAAAAGCTTCTGCAAGGCAAAGGAAACAATAAAAAAAACTAATAGGCAACCGACAGAATGGGAAAAGATAGTGGCAAATGGCATATCAGATAAAGGGCTAGTATTCAAAATATACAAGGAGCTCACTAAGCTACATACACGAAAAATGAATGATCCAGTAAAGAAATGGGCAGAAGACCTGAATAGACACTTCTCCAAAGAGGACATCCAGATGGCCTACAGGCACATAAAACGATGCTCAGTGTCACTCATCATCAGGGAAATTAAAATCAAAACCACACTGAGATATCACCTCACACCGGTCAGAGTCGCTAAAATGAACAAATCAAAAGACTATAGATGCTGGCGAGGGTGTGGAGAGACGGGCACCCTCCTACACTGTTGGTGGCAATGTAAACTGGTGCAGCTGCTCTGGAAAACAGTGTGGAGGTTCCTCAAAAAACTATCGATAGAACCCCCCTATGACCCAGCAATAGCACTGCTAAAGATTTACCCAAAGGATAAAGAACTGCTGAGGCATAGGAGCACATGTACCCCAATGTTCACAGCGGCACTTTCTACAATAGCCAAATCATGGAAAGACCCTAAATGTCCATCACCTGATGAGTGGATCAAGAAGATGTGGTATATATATACAATGGAGTACTACTATATGGCAATGAGAAAGAATGACATATGGCCATTTGTAGGAAAGTGGATGGACCTTGAGGGTGTCATGCTAAGCGAAATAAGTCAGGCAGAGAAGGATAGATACCATATGTTTGCATTTATAGGTCTAACAGGAGAGACCTGGCAGGGGACCATGGGGAGAGGAAGGGGGAAAGAGAGCGGAGAAGAGTGAGGGACACAGATCAAGGGAGACTACTGAATACTGAAGAGGAACCATGGACTGAAAGGGGAGGGAGAGGGAGGGAGGGGGTGATGGTCATGGTGGGGGGGCACCTGTGGGGAGAAGCATTGGGTGTTATATGGAAACCAATTTGACAATAAACTATTATAAAAAATAATAAATAAATAAATAAATATTAAAAAAAAAACAAAATCAGAGTTCTTAAAAACCCCTTCAGGACAGCCAACCTACCTTCTTATCACTCATTTTTTTCACCAGCTTCTAGATCAACACATTGGTCTACCCATTCACACCTGAATATTTCCATTTCAGCATTGCTAAGGATTGAATGTGTCTCCTCAAAATTCCTATGTTGAAAACATAATATCCAATGTGACAATATTAGGAGATGGGATTTGGGGAGGTAAATAGATTATGAAGCTGGAGCCCCTGTGAACTGGATTAGTGTGCTAATAAGAAGATATAGGAAAGCCTTTCTCTCTGCCTTCTGCCACCCATAAGCCAGGAAGTGGGCCCTCACGAGATATCAGACACTGTGGTCTTAGATTCCCCAGACTCCAGAACTGTGAGGAATAAATGTCTGCTGTTTAAGGCCTCCAGGCCCTGGTAATGTGTGAGAGGAGCCTAAACAGGCTAAAAAGACAATTGTATATATACTTAAAACCTTTCTCTACTCATAAATCTCTTTCTCCTCATTTTAAGGAGAGATTTGGGGCGTCTTTGTTTGTAAGAAAGAAATTGCATCTTGTTAGGGGGAAGTATAAAGTTACTTTTGTCGTGATATTGGAGTTCAAATGCATCATATGTGTAGAAAGATCAGAAAGAATATCAAGTAGTTGAAAATGTGCAATGGGTTGATATTGAACATTTTTTTTTTCAGCTTCAAATTCAGCCTTGTAATACTGGGGATAAAACTCTATAAACTTCATTTCTGGGTTGTCATCAGGTCCCTGTTAGACTCTGCTGGGAGGGGCTCCTGCAGGTGATGGGGAGGCTGGTGGATGGTGAAAGGTTGTACTAATCTGCTTGTTCCTGCTCTCCTTGTCATTCGTTGCTTTTATGGTGGGTAGCAGCTGGGGGCTCCATTTGCAATTTTCTCCATACCTTGAAACACCTCACAGTGCCTGAGAGATAGCAGCACTTGCCAGCTGGTGTCCCCTCCCCAGGCTCTGGACCCCAGGTGCACAAGGCCACTCTTCTACAAGCTGAACCTCCATGGTCACTGCTTGCACTTCCTTTCTCTGTGACAATGCTGTGTCCCATTTGAGCATTTCCAGTTCTCTATTAACTGGTTAATAAATCCTTGTATTCAATTATTTCTGTTACAATAACCCATGTAGTTTCTTTCCTAACCACACTGAGTGGGATACAGTGAGGAGGTTTCATGACAAGGAGTGAAATTTTAATCCTGTCCATTGAAACTGGGCAGCAGAATTAATTTATGGATATCATGGAGGAGACTAACTAGTTGCCCTACATTGTCATTTTAAGCAAGTTTATTTATTTTTGTTGTTAGGCAATTCATTTAAACTTTAGTGTGTTTGGGGGCGGGCTGGTGGGAAGAGGAGATGGTGATCACATCTCTCCTGCTCCCCAGTTGGTGAGTCTGGACCAGTTAACAGTCAAGGAAGCACTTGGCTGCAAACCAGGATGATCGGGGTTCAAACCAGATTTCCCCTACTTACAAATCTGTTAACCTTGTGTAAGTGCCAGACTCTCCATGCCTTGTCTGTAAAATGGGGGGTAATGATTATCTCATATTCATAAGGCTGTAGTGAGGATTAGGTGATTAAAAAAAAAAAGAAATGCATCTAATCCATACTACATTTCTCCTTTCCTGCTTTCATTTGCCACATAAATGTGGGAATTCAGAGTATTTTATTGCTGACATAGATCAAGTGGGAGTGTGCGCATTTCTCATCACGTTTTGAAAGAGATCATCTAACCTCTGAGCTGCAATCTGGCAAATCAGCTCTCCTCATTGAACAAAACCCACATATGCTGAGGTAAATGCTTAGGGTAAGGCTACGGGCCTTCAGATCAATGTTCGCCGGTGGTCTATGAGAAAGGCAGTGCTTTCATTCTGGGGACATAAACTCAGTTTTGATTCCTTTTGTATAGGAAACAGTAGAAAAGCATCAGGGAGAGCATATAAAATACATGAAATAATTTTATTTATTTTTTTTTAAGTACCACATTTGGGTGTGTGACCCAAAGTTTGTAACACAACCCTGGTCCACATCTGCCAAATTGCCTGTTGAAAACTGAGCTTGAATGAACTGACCAATTGGCAGTCGGAGGGCAAGACCAAAAGTATAGCCCGGGTGTAAGTCAAATGCTGCCAGCAAGCTTGTCCTCTGGAGTACTGTGGAAGGAAATACTCCCCTGGGTGGCCCCAACACTATCTCTTTATTCTACTTCATTGCTCTTGGTAATTTACCTTCCTCAGTCCGATTTCTCATCTCCCAAAGTTCAAGAAAAAACCTGACCAAGACTGTTTTTTCTACTGGGAAAACTATTCTAAGCATGATTTCTTACTAATTGCTTTGATTCATGGAGCACCTCTGTGTGACTTCTCTGCACACATTTTAGATTTTTGGAAAAGCAAATTCAAACAAAAGCAAGATAATCATTTTCGACCATGAAACAGGCAAAAATTAAAAATACTGATAACACCAGATTTTACAGGCATATGGGGAAATGGTCTCTCTCATACAGTGCTGACCGGTATGCAGATCGTTACTAACTGGGGGAAGTTATAGGGCAGTAAACAAAAATTTTTAAATGTTTTAATCTTTGAACTCAGTATCTACACTTTAAAAAATGTGCCATACTAAAAAAAAAAAAAGCATCAATACTTAAGAATGTCACTCTAAGGACATTTGTTTTAGCACATTTTTAGTGGTATAAAAGGTAAAACAGATTTTCCATAAATAAGTAGTAGTCAAGTAAATTACAGAGCATCTATATTTTGCAATTTTTTAAGGCTGTTAAAACAGAAGAGTCCCTGCAGGGAACATGAAATTTAAGTGAAGAAATTGGGTTGGAAAAGAGTTTGTAGAGCATCCCCTTGATATCATGATACATGATACAATCTTGTCAGAAAAGAAAATAATACAGAAAATACTTACGTATGCTCTTTTCCAATGTATACATAAATTTAGAAGCGCAAACAAAGATACAGCACACATATGATATTGGCTATATCCATGGGTGTATTTAGAGTGGGGGCCCAGATGGAAAGGATTATTGGCATGAAACTCATTTATTTTCTTTGTGAATATTTATAGTGCTAAAACTTGTTAAAACAGCCATGATTTTCATTTGTGATTTTTCAATCAAACAAAATACATAAAAGTGTGTAACTAATCATTCCCGATAAGAGAAACAAATCTAAAAGCTTCCTAAATTTCCTCATCTACTCTGGAGAGTTAAAGTGATATTTGAATCCAAGTCTGTAAAACCCCAAAACCATCCTTACTGTTTTTACCCACATCTCCTCTGGCCTTGTGAAATATACATCTCAATGGGACAGGTAGAATCAGTATTTTTTGGCTGTGGAGAGCATTTCTGGTTCCTTCTATCCCACGGGAAGCCATTTTGTTTCATGTGGGATTCAGTGTGCTCACCAGTAAGAAAATAGGCAGAACACATTTACCCCAGTGCTGGTTTCTTTCTGCAACATTTAACCACAATTAGCCACATCCAGTGGTGTCTAAAACGTATTGGAATAATGCAGTGGCAACCATTTGGGGCAGGTATAGAAAATCCTTACCAGCGTCGAGGAAATTAGAGGAAGAGGCACTTCAGTTCATTTCTCAGGGCTAGGGCTTCCTTTTGGGCAAAAGAAAACCCATGACTTTGTGAGGTAGTTGAGCAGTGTGAGCCAGGAGCTCACGCACACAAAATGTATAAACTGCACCCAACCGCACACCTGTCAACCTTCTATGTAGGGGTGTTAGAAGGAATGATAACTGGTGAAGTCTTGTTTATCCAGTACTTTGTTTTTTATGCAAATACTATCCTGCGGGGAAAGAGGAACCCATGCGGAATTCATAAGCAACCTTAGAAGCTGATGAGAAAAGCAATAAGCCTCTGTGAAAAGTCCTGCATCGTAACATATCCCCGGGGACCTCATCTTATGAGCATTACTATGCAATGTGAATTAAATCCACTGCATAGAGCAGCTGCCTGGTGCTTTGGAGTTGATTATCATCATCCCGGGAGGCAGAGGCTCTCTGCATCAGAGCCCTGGCATCCTAGGCTTGACCTGTGGGAACAGCAAGGCTTACTGAGCTCGGCACCAGTGGATGTTGGCATGCCCTTTGGGTGCATGGTAAATGAGAGAGCACCAGGTTATTCCCTGGTGATGAAAGTCATGGCCTAAATTACAATTACCTTGACTTGGGCAGTCCAGAGAGAGCACGAGATGGGAAGACATGAAGAGGGGGAGATGTCATAGAAATGACGTTAAAACCATGGTGACTAAATATCAAAACACTAAATCCAGGGAAGCAGGCATCCATAATGAAGTGTTCGGGGGCCTAGAGTCAAAAAATGCCAGGAGGCCTGTGCAATCCACTGTGGAAACTGCAGCACCGTGCATTCAGAAGGCATCCATCAGGGCGGAAGCCTCTCCAAATCTACACTAGAAAGGAACAGAATTTCAGACTGTATGTTTCTTTAATCAAGCCCATTCACTTCCCCTTGAACTATCAGTTTATAATTCATGTACATATGGGATCACAAGCGGCCCATGAAAGGAGTCCTGTGATATAAAAACAAGCTTTTGCAATTTACTTTTTCCAACTGTAACCCAGAAACGTTTCCTGTTTTCATCAGGAAATGAAATTGTTGCAGACATTACAAAGCAGAGAGAAATATCAAACTCCACTAACTGTCTGGCACACAATTATAATTTTTAAAAAACATCTCTGCTCTCTTCGTTAGGGTGAAGGTCTAAATGTCAACAAACCAGTGTTACTGTCAGAAACTGTATAATTAAGGAGCTCTTCAGCCAAAGTCAAATATCATCTGTATCCATAGCCTTGGGCAATAAGAGACGATTCGTGAAGATTGCTTTTCTTCCTTCAAACAACTCTTGCCTTTAAGATCACAGCACATTCACATGTCTCATTTCATGTTTTTGTTTTGTTTTGATTTGATTTTTAAGTTCCTCATCCAACATTTCTGATAGAAACACTAGCCAGTATGTATGAATTACGTTGTTTTATTGTACTTTAATTGAATGTATTTTATTTGATTATTTTATTTTACTTTTGGTGAAGGCACAGGTTTGTCTAAGTCACACCAACCCATGATGGAGAAAATGAAAATAGAAGTGGGATTTCTTGAATCGTAATTCGATGCTCTTCTAACCAGGTCCCAGTGAAGTGTGATTCTTCTCTCTAATTGCACCTGAAGTTCCTAACAGATTGTTCCAAAAGTGACCTGATTTCTGGGGTTAGATGTTTAAATACCAAGTGGCAAAGAAGCCACAGAGGCACATGCATGCAATACAGGAAAAAAAAAATAACCCCACGAATGCCCACTAGTGAACTGGCATTTGGGCAATGAAAGGAAACCCATCGTAAAGGAGATTTTCTCTTAAACATATTCATCCTGCAGCCCACAGACAGCATAGAGGGGAAACAACTTCTAAGAATGGCCAAGGGGCAAAACCAGGGAAAAAGGTTCAAAGTGTTCCCGGGATAGCAAATCACACAAAGCTCCTCACTGGCCCTCTCTGCTTATGTGGCAACGCAACCATCGAGATAATCTTTAAGTTCAAAGAACACCCTCTCCATCCTCAGGGTTCAGGCCTGGCCATGGGCAGGTCTAAGAACACTGAGAAGGCCCTTCAAACTGTCTGCCTTCAATGCAGAGATGCAAACAGAAAGGCTAATAGGCACAAGCCCAGCACACAGAGGATAGTTGCAGACACCAGCCAGAAAGCTGACATTTGTTTCTAACATTCTCTTTATCTTGGGGTCAAAACCCCTAGGGTGGAGAAGAAAAAAAAAAAAAAACTTCTGTCAAACAGTTACCTTTGTCTGCATAAGTGGATTCCAACCTTTTCTAGAATGAGAATTTCCTTTTAAAATACAAAAGTGGTGAATCTCTCCATGACACTAGTTATATTCAACTATTGATTAATTGAGAGCATATACAGTGATCAAATAGCCACATAAATCCAATAATATTTTGAATAAATGTCTGTGAAATGAATCACAAGATATTCTACACACAGTTGATGAACTGGATAATGTTGGTGTGAGATATTGGATTTTTCAGAACTGTGGAAAATGTTCAAATCTGTTTTATTTTTAATTGAAAAGGATTTTTAAAAAGCAGAAGTGGTGGGAAGAAATGTTATACTTTTCATCATTATCTTTATTTTCCTGCACCGTTAAGCCCCTACTTAACACTGGGCTGCCACAAAGCTCATAATGTTGAAGGGTAGTGTTGGCAAAAATGATCTAGAATTGAGACACAGCTTTCAAATTCTTGGATTCTAGGTATTATTGTGTTCACTTCTTACTATGGAAATATTCAAGTGTTTACAGAAGCAAAGCATGTAAGAATGATCCTCTTATGGACATCACTCACCTTCAACAATTAGACACATTTCCAGTCTTGGCAAGAGTTTTCTGGGTATAATCTGAAATCAGTTCCTATACACAGAGAGCAAAGTAAGACCAAAGAAAGAGTAAATCTCCCCACCACCTTCTAGAATCTTAAAAGTTTAAATAGAGGCCTTAACAAGAGTCAATCATGTATAGAGTCCAAAGGTCTCAACAACACATCACGTTCTTGAGGCTGAGTCCTTGAAATGTCTCTCACAGTGGGATTAATGCAGAGTGGTAGGACGTACATTTCAAGGACAGACGAAAGGTAAGGAGTCTATGGTTGCCCAGGTCAAGGTCCAGGTACAAGGTCAACCAACAGCCAAGTATTTTCAATGACTTCCTCCAACACAATCTTATATCATGTTTTATAAAACTTTATTTTCTCATTATTTTCAAGAAAATTTCAGATTTCTTTCTTCCAGAAATATTTTCATAGGCTGCTTTTATTGTTGTTTTGTTTATCGGCTGTTCATATAAATACAATGCCATTATTACATCTAGCCAAGTTAACAATTTCTTACTCTACCTGAATACCCAATATACATTCAAGTTTGCCTGAATTGGTCTCAAAAGTGTTCTTAAAATTGGTTTGTTTACTTAAGGATCCAAACAAGGCTCACATATTGCGTTTGGTTATCTCTTGGGTCTCTTTTAATCTCAAACAATCTTCCGTCCCCCTTTAAGTAAGATGTCTGTTGAACAAAACTGGGTCGTTTGTCACAGACCCTTCATCACATTTTGGATGTGGCTGGTTGCTACTCTGTGGTGTCTTGAGCTTGTTCTTTTCCCCCCAGTAACTTCTGGAAGCTGGTAGCTTCCCAAGTTTAGAAACTTGAATAATTTGAGTTTAAGTTTCTTTGCATACACAGGTATGCTTCCATTTACATCACCCTGGGAACCATGTACTGTAAAACCTTGGTTTGTGAGCATAATTCATTCCAGAAACATGTTTGTAATCCAAAGCACTTGTATATCAAATTGAATTTCCCCATAAGAAAGAATGGAAACTCAGATGATTTGTTCTACAACCTCAATATAATCATATAAAAATGATTATAATACTGTAACATAACATGAAAAAATAAAGAAAATACAGGGGCACATGGATGGCTTAGTAGGTTGTGTCTTATTTCAGCTCAGGTCATGATCATGAGGTTTATGAGTTTGAGCCCCACATTAGGCTCTGTACTGACAGCTCAGATTCTGTATTTCCCTCTCTCTCTGCCCCTTCCCTACTTACACTGTCTGTCTCTCTCTTTCTCAAAAATAAACATTTAAAAATTATAAAAATATAGAGAAAATATAAAATATAAAGAAAAATAAATTAATCTGCACTTACCTTTGTAAACCTTTGTGGGTGGAGTGAGGGAGACAAGAGAGAGGAGGGTTATTGTGTAGAATGACTTTCACTATCACTAAGGTAATTACTACTATCTATTAGTTCAGTGGAATCTTTTCCTGCTTTGGGGACCATTGTATATGCTTGCATGGATGTTGACTTCAGTACATTATTAATAAACTCTTGTCATACACTGTATGTAATGTAACTGGCAATAAAGCAGCAGAGGAAAGGGTCCATATTGGCAGGCAGACTGGCCTAGCATGAAACAAAGCATTCCTAAGCTTACTCTTGTGTAGAAAAGGAAAGGATTGTTCATAGATGCTTTGAAGTGACAAAAATACACTAGTGCCAGTTGTGGGTGCTTTCCAACATTCTGAAAACTCGTGGATTTCTGCCAAACACCATGGCCTGAAACCAAGCATCCAAGCATGAGAGATGATCACTCACAATCTGGAGTGAGAGAGAGAAAAAGAGAGAGAACCATTGGCTCAGTTGTGATCATGTGACATTCAACATCATATACTACTCATGTTGCAAGATATCATTCATTTATCAAGTTACAATTTATTATCAATGTTTGCTCATCTTGCAAAACACTCACAGAGCAAGTCACTATCAATTCAAGGTCTTACTGTTGTATATGCCATGAGTCCTTTCTTGGCATGCCAAAGTGAGTCTTAAATTTCACAAAGTAATGAGACAAGAGTGTCTGGAAAGAATATACAGCAAAAAAGGATTTTTTATTTGTTTGTTTTTTGAATTGTGGAAAAGGAAGGGGACTTAACAGAAGAGACTAGAGTTTAATGGGCTATGGCAGGGGCTGGACCTCACCCCCTCCTTGGACTTAACTTGTGAGAGGAACAAGATCAAAGCCCCATGTCAATGTGAGATTCTGGTGGTGAAAGAGGTCAGAGCCCTGCTTTCTGCCTTGAATTTGGAGAGGACCTGTCACCTCAAAGACAACTTGCCTCATGAAACAAGAAACCTTGTGTGACTCAGCAGCAACCTTGGAAACCAGTCTGAAATTCACCCAGTGGGGGTGCAGAAGTCGGCAAAGAGGATCACAACACAAAAGGAGTATTTAAGGAGGGCTTCTGCTGAAAATGTTGGTCTGAACTACATGCTCAGTAGACAGAAGGAAAGAAGCCCCAGCAGATGTTCACATGAAGAGCGATGACAGCCATGTACTACAACTCTCTACTTCTCAGCAGGTAGTCTGTGCATAAGGGCAGCTACAGAGAAGCACGCCACATGCCCAGTCACAAGGCAACCCCAATAAAGAGGCCCTTCCCGTGTTTCCCCAACTAGATCATTTTTTAAAATGCATTTTGGTCAATGTGAACACATAAATATGTGTTTATGAATTATATGGAAGAGACCAAATATAGAACTTTTACGAATATAGAAGAAACCACAAAATATCCACTTATGATATTGAATTCATTAGTTACACGTACACATTTAAGATCACATATAGTAATGTTCCAGCTCATAGGTCATGAAATGGTTTATTCACATTTTTTTAAAACTTTTTGAAATTTTTTAGAGAGGGAAAGAGAGGAAGAGAGAGAGAGAGAACAAGGGAAAGAGGAAAAGGGCAGAGGGAGAGAGAATCTTAAGCAGGCTCTAAACTCAGAACACGGAGCCCCACATGGCGCTCAGTCCCATCCTGGGATCCTGACCTGAGCCGGAATCAGGAGTCAGATGCTCAACCAACTGACTGAGCCATCCAGGTGGCCCAGTTTTCTCACATTCTTGACCTACACTTTTGACACAAGTGATGACCTCTGATGATACATCATCATTTTTTGAGGAGCCAAGCATCATGCTCCAGGAAACGCCACCCTCATTCCATTCAAACTGTTTGAAACACAGCACGCCTTGAATCTTGTGCCACACTGTTACTGGAAATAAAATGTTGCCCCAAGTCCCAAGCATCCTTCTGGGAAACTTTAAAAGATTCACTTTTTGTCTCCTCTGCCGTTGAGGTACATGTTTGGTCTCTTCCATATAATCATGTGTCCTTTTGATTTTAAAGATTTTTTTAAGGTTTATTTATACTAACCCCTTATTTGCCACTGTGAGGTAACACACCCAGGAAACTAAGATAAATCTGTATTAAATTTATTAATCTATGTTTCTCTGCCAATGCTGTCAGGTGCTCTCTGTTAGGATCCAAAACTGTTCATTTCAAACTCCTTAGTATTATGCTATTGAAAAGAGAGGAGTAGAATAGGGATGGAGAGAGGGGTCAGAGAGCACAGTACACGATAAAATATGAGTGATGCCAAGTGAGATGACTTCCTCTTTTCTGAGGTATAAATTTGGAGAAAGAAAAATCTACCTTGTGTTTGGGCACATGTAAATGATACCTTCTTCTCATGAGCCACATGAAAATATAAGCTCAAGGAAAAGGACAAAAGAAGATAATATATTTGAGTAATTTTAAAGTCTGAAATAACTAAAGAATAATCACTGAATCTGACTGATTTTTTTTGGAAATAAGTGAATCAAATATTTTGCTATTAGGCAGAACAGAGACTCCAGATGGAAATGAAGATATAGAAAAATAAAATACATTCCATTTTTTACAGATGAGTATAAAACTGCAAAATCTGTGACTATGTATAGAATACATATATAGAGAGAGAGATGCATACATACATACATACATACATACATACATACATATTACAATAGAGGAATTAATAAATTGTGATTCGGTGCAAGGAAGATATACTGAGCTCCCCTTACATTGAAGATACTGGGCTAAGTACTCTGCATAAAAAGATGGCAAGATAAGCCCAGTCCTTGCAAAACTCCCTCATTGAGGATTTCAGTATTCTAACCATATCCTGTCTTTCCTAACACCGTCTTAACATCAGCTCCTAAATCAAAATTCATGCATTTGGCTGCTTTTATGAATATTTTCAGAAGCCTCAGTTCCCACCCTTTAGTCTCATTTCACTTTTATTCAGTATAACCACTGATGATTAGGCACAGAGAGTAATTACTTAAATTAAGACTTCAATTAATGCAATAGGCTAAATCATTTTCTCATTGGCCCAAGTTTATTGGAAGTCCCACCATTCCGGCAGCTAATGGACGTGGAGGACATACAAAGACGCCTTTTAAAAGTTGAGTGGTGTATTAGTTGGCCTTGGTGTCATTGTCCTTAATTCAGGCTAACGGTACCCTCCAGCTGGAAAAACTGTTGAGAAAAGTGAATAAGACAATGCAAGCGAAGCAGTTAACGCAACACCTATGCCTCACAATCGCTTCTACGAAAGTGTTGTAGTCCTGGAAGGTGTTGTCATCCAGAGTGGTGGATCATTGTTTGTATTGTCACTGCTGTTGCTGAGGTGATGGTCATTGTGTGGCCAACAGAGGTTTCCATGAGCGTGGGATCACCGCCACATTGTTCATATTGATCAAGGGTTGACTCACTTTCCTCACCAACATTTGGATCAGTTTGTCAAATCACCTACTTTCAACCTGAAAAACCAACTTTTTTCATTGAACCAAATTCATTATTGCTTAGAACAGAAGAAGCATGTTTTAAACCCTAATTAATGAAAGCATTTTATCTACAGTTTTTAAAAATGTGGAGATGACAGTGCATTTACTCCAGAGATGTGAACTCAATGTTTTGATTCTTAAGCATATGTGGAATTGGTAATTAGTTGGAAAGATGTAAAAAAAATATCTAATCTCGTTTGCTGATGTTTCTAATTTTTAAAAAAGAACAGCATTCAACTTTTTTAAAAGTTACATAAAGAAGGGTTTGAAGTAGAGAGTTGTAATAAATTTTAGTCAGGTCCAAATACACTTGTTTGAGTACCTGGTAAGTGCCAACCACTGCTTGAGGCACTAAAAGTCCAAATATGAAGAAGAAAGACAGCCTGCTCTTGAGTAACTCTGATGAACTATGCTGTACACATTCTACCATTAACACTATTTATTTTCCATTGATGACTGATTTTCCTGTCTCCAGCTTGAGTTCACATCCATTGGTCTCCACCTCCTCCAAGTCCATGAACATTCTTCTGTCAGAAATGTTTTCAGAACATTGATTGCTGTTTCTCATTGCCTAACCCTTCTGTTTTAACCATTCCTGATTTGATGATTCAATAGAAATTTGTTAGGAAAAAATTGAATTTTGAATAACTAAATGCTACATGAGGTATCAACACAAGATGTATAGAAATATTACTGTTCTAGAAGACAAAGTTACATGGTTACTCATATGTTACAAAGATAATTTACAAGATGTCTTTTCCAAATTATGATAACTTTATAAAGACATTAATTTGGAAGTAAAATGGAAACAAAAGAGGTGATGGAACAGCAATGCAGATGAAGGGAAAGATAAAATAGATACTCTTGTTTGAAAAGAAGAGAAACAAGGAAGCCAAGTAACTTTTCTGAGAAATCGTTTCCACCTCCACAATTTGCTGTTTAATCACCAAAGCAATAGTAGACTAGCGATAGAGACAATAAACCTAAAGCCTAGGAAATGTGTCTTTTAAATTTTTTTTTACATCTTTTATTTATTTTTGAGAGACAGTGCAAGCAAGGGAGGGTCAGAGAGAGAGGTAGACACAGAATCTGAAGCAGGCTCCAGGCTCTGAGCTAGCTGTCAGCACAGAGCCCAACGTGGGGAACCCACGAACCGTGAGATTATGACCTGAGCCAAAGCCGGGCACTTAACCGACTGAGCCACCCAAGCACCCCTAGGAAATGTGTCTTAACCAAATTCACATAATTAGTAAATGGTAGAACCAGAAGACACATTGATTTTACATTACTGAGTGATTCTAAAACTTCAGTAATTTCGGAGTCTTTGGGTGGTTCAGTCAGTTGGGCATCTGACCCCTGATTTTGGCTCAAGTCATGATCTCACAGCCAGTGGGATGAAATCCCACATCAGGCTCTACACTGAGCCTGGAGCCTGCTTAAGAGTCTCTCTCTCTCTCTCTCTCTCTCTCTCTCTCTCTCTCTCTCTCTCTGTCTCTCCCTCTACTTTTCCCCTGTTCACACACTCTCTCTCTCTCAAAAAATTAAATAAAAATAAATAAAATTCAGTTATTTGACTTTGTAGTGTAGTTCACTACTTTGGACTATTTTTAAATTTTTTATTGATTCTTTGTTTTTAAAGTATTCAGTGTGACCACATAGTCATTTGCAATTATCAAATACGGGAACATAAGTCCAACCCAGGGTCTCATCAAAGAAGACTCTAAATTGATATGAAATTATCCGCCTACCCTCAGACACTGAATACTGAAAGCACATTGATTATCACTGCATGTGTACCTCTAAGAAGATATAAATTAAAATGCAAAAGGTAGAGAAAAGCCCAAGGAAGAAGTGAGCTAGTCAATCAAGTAAAAATACAAAAACTTTCAATATGCAAGCCTGTCATGTGAAAAGACTAGGTTAGACTCAGGCTCCATGTGCCAGAAGCTTCCATCCAGAATAGCTAAAGCTGATAGGGCTGTTTAGCTACTACTAGAAATTCTGAATTGCAATAGAGGGAAAGAAAAGTTTGAGAGCGTAAGTCATTGCAAATAAAGTAAATATTATGTTGGAAAAGAGGAAGTAAGTTTTTATAATATCTGTGTAGGACTTAGTACAACCAAAACACATAAAGAAGAATTTTTGGGTGATACACATATAAAATTATTAAAAGGGATTACCCGTATGATGTTACCCTAGACCTAGAAGTTAATATTGTGAAGAATGAGTGTTTGTTTCTCTAATGTGCCCTTCTGCTTCCGATGAGAAATAAAACCTAAGGCATATTTGCAATGGCATTATTCTGATGTATTAATCCTATGTGTTCATCCATTTATTCAACAATTATTTACTGGATATCTACCTTTGTGCTATTTGTTCATGGATGCAACAGGTGTAGACTGCGCATCATTTTGTAGCCATGAAGCAAGCTAACTGCTAAATGGGACACAGACAGTTCTGGAACTATGTCCTATTGAGAACTGTAGACATTTTTCTACTAATTACACTGTTCATTGTTTACTTACAACTATAAAAGGTGCCACAAAGGAGAAGTGGGCTCCCACAGAGAATCCCAATGTGTTGCTGGGGCTGGTCCATGATGTCAGGATTTCCCGAGGAAGAGAAGCTGAAATCCAAATTAACCAGTCAATGAATGGTGAACTGGGGAAAACACAAGAGCATTCCAACTGGTCATGACAATATTGAAATCGCTGCATGGAGAACAGTATCCCTGGAACACACAAAGAAAGAAGCAAAGGACAGTGGGATGTGGGACTGAGGAAATCAATCTGTAAATCCTCCTCAGCCCCAGCCCCAGGAGGAAGTTTCTGTGAGCAGAAGAAAGCCACCATTCCAGTCCAAGAGAGGGCAAGATGTACAGGTATTTAGTATGTTTCTTATTATCGAGGGCAGGAAGATTAAAAAGAAAGACTATAGATTGAGTATTTACAATGAATGAGGCACTCGGTATGTTTTATTTATCTAACACACACACACACACACACACACACACACACACACACACACACACACTCCACTTTTACCAAAAACTGAGATTCAATAACTTAATGTGGTTTCTACTTTCTACAAAGTGGATATGATGTGACTTAATTCTGCTCTGCTTGACTGCAAGCTGTGCATTCTTTCCCTTTGCATCCTTCTTTTCTGTATATATATATGTATATATTTATATAATTTTTAAATGTTTATTTTTGAGAGACAGAGAGTGAGTGGGGGAGGGGCAGAGAGAGAAGAATAAACAGAATCCAAGGCAGGCTCCAAGCTCTGAGCTGTCAGCACAGAGCCTGATGCAGGGCTCAAACCCATGAACTGTAAGATCATGACCTGAGCCAAAGTTGGACACTCAACCAACTGAACCACCCAGGCGTCCCTCCTTTTGCATCCTTCTTGTATCCATTCTTTATTAGGAATTTCTACTATCTGTCTTCCCTCACTCTCTCTTCTCACTAAATCAACTTCTTCACCCCACTTTCACACCAGCCACATTTCTCATAATAAAAGTGATTTGGTCTACTTTACTCACTGCCGTATCCCCAACGCTGAGATGAGTTTCTCATACAATGTCTCATGTTCGACAAATAATTGTTGGATGAGTTCCAACATTCTGTCCTCACCATCTGTCCTCCAGTTCCCTAAGTGGCACTTGACACTTCCATGCTAATGATTTACAAGTACACATCGTCACCCTCGTTCCTAACTGGAGTTCCAGACTGCTATCCCTGGACATCTTTTCATATATTACCAGCACTCTGAGCTTAACAATTTTCTTTCTTGCTCCAGCATCTTTATTTAATCTTTCCGTATTTATTAAAAATGAATCACCTTTTCCCCAGGAACTTATGTTTTTTTCCAAAGTTTATTTATTTTGAGAGCGAGTATGTGCACGAGTGAAAGAGTTGGGGACGGGCAAAGAGAGAGGGAGGGAGAGAATCCCAACCAGGCTCTGCACTGTCAGCACAGAGCCTGACTTGGGGTTTGATCTCAGGAACTGTGAGATCATGACCTGAGATGAGATCAAGAGTCAGACTAAGCCACCTAAGCACCCCCTCACCCCAGAAAGTTAATTTTAAAACATGAGTTACATTCACAGCCTTGTTGTTCCTTATTCTTCACATCTCAGTAACTCAGGACTTCCCTACAGCCAACACACTAAAGTGAACGCAAGCTGAACTTTTTTCTTCCAGCTCAAACAGCAAACATCTCCAAACTCTTCGTTCTATTTTCTCAGACCTTCCCAACTCTGTTGCTTCTTCTGCTTGTGCCATCTTGGTTTTATCCTACACTGGATTATTCCCTTTGGAGCGCTTCAGTCATGAGAGCAATAAGAAGCCATACAAAGAAAGACTGACTTGGATACAGAGTTTATACTGAGTGAGACACTCAATATATTCTATTTATCTAATTCCAATGAACAAAACTCTGTTCAAATCAAGAAACTTGTGCATACAGTAACTTCACAGAGGATTAGGGGGTGTCACATAGGAGATACAGTATCCAGCATCCATTAGTTTCCATACCTTCTTGGCCCTCTCTTCCAACTCAGGTTTCCCCCAACCTGTGTGCTGGGAGCAGCAACCCTTCCCCCACATTCAGCTTTCCCCTTCCCACAAGTACTGCTTCTACTTGGTGAGTAGCCCCACCAGGTCAGCGTGCCTTGCCCTAGATTCCAGGAGTCCCAATGAATGAGATCCCCCCCCCCCATTTTATTACATCTTCTTGATCACCAACTCCTTCTTATTCCTTCTCCATAATGTTTTTATATTTTCATTGTCACTATATTTTCCTACTGATGCCCTTTAGAGAATCTCTTTCTGAATATTTCTACCCTTTCTAAGTCTGCTCCCAGATTCTACCATGTGTAATGTACACATCCCTCTGTCTCTAAAACACAGATTTGCTCACACCGTCTGCAAATCAAGACTCATTAACATATTATTTCGGCCATTCCTTAGACTGACACCAGCCTCTATTTCCATATCTCCAGCTCCCATTTCTACTGCATGTGCTTTACATGAAGCATTCAAGATATCGGTGATCTCAACTTGTGGCCAACATATTTATTGCCTTTGTCTATTCTTCTCTCTCTTCCAAATATATTTTCTGCTCCTTAATTCATATCCAGACACCAATATCCAATATTATTATAGCCTTTTGAAAATGTTACTTTGCTCTTTCATAAAACTGACTCTAAACCTCAGTCCTTATGTATTTTTTCGTTATCAGCACCTTGTAACTATTTCCATTATAATGTTCTTCACACCTACCTTTAAGTACATTGTATTTTAAAATTCACACTTGCATTTTCCCTACTATATTTTAAGATCTATGAAGTCACGAAAAGTATCTTATTCCTTTTTTAATCACAATAGCTCTTAACACAGAGTTCAATCATTTTCAATACTTTTTGATTAAAGTGTACCAGAAATAATTTACTTGAATTCTGATAACTGTTATAGGAATAGTTCTGCTAATTTACTGACCTTTAGAAGAAGAATTGTTCTGCATGAAACCAACTTCGAAGGTTAATTTGTTGTGACTTTTATTTTGTTTCCTTCTCTTTCCTGACATCTAACGGGGCCAGAGCCAGTGATGCAGGAGAGGGGAAGTTGTGGCACAATTTTTTTTGCAAAGTAGCTTTGGTTGAACACAATATAAGCATCTTGGTGGTTAGAAACCCCAACTTGAAAGGTTCCTCTGTAGCCCAGCCAATAATGTCAAAATGCAGATGGGCTGCTGGCACAATTACAACTCATTACACCAAAAATATAAATAGAAACACCCCAGGTGCATTTTTTTCCATGGTGGACAACTGTACTTGTACTTAATAAGAGTGTGTTCATTTTATTCAATTTTCTCCTGGTTCCCCATAGACAAGCATACTGAGTGTATCATGTGTTCGCTGCTCATTGAATTGCATTTAAATTTTCAATATTCTCTGAAACCTCTTTTTGCAGCCAGAACTTATAACCAGCTGGATATATTTTGCTCAGTTCTCCCTAACTCCTGTAGCTTTCTGATTTTACATTCACTGTGGGTTGAGTGGGTGATGAGTAGGTTTCAGATGCTTTGATTTGGGCTTTTAAAATTTTTGTCACTTGGAATCTTAAAGATCCCTACAAGGCTGGAGAGGCTTGGGTGGACTAAACACATTACATTGATTTTCCATTTTGTCTCTTAGTGTTTTACCTCAAGCTTCAGATTTCCACATAGTTTAGACCACGCGATCATTGTCACTTTCTGAGTGTCCTGGGCTCCCACATTTTTAGATGTGTTACCAAATGACGGGAACACACATCAATTGCCAAAGGAGAGAATGTACTCATTCAGGTTGTTACTAACTTTTCTTTCTCCCCATCTTTCCTATATTAAAATAGGAGACTAAATTTCATTAACTTATATGAATATGACCGCTCAGACTTGTGCATGTCTTTCCATCAACACATTATGCCAGTAAGTTTCTTGCTTTCACTCCAAGTTGCGTAATTGGGTGAGCACAGGAGAATGCGTGAATTCTGCTCTGGGTTCTGTTCTGTCTTCAGCCATCTGCATTAACAGATGTGATTCTCATTCTGATATATTAAAGGAAAGCAACACCCTGGAATAGCATATTAAGCAGTGGCATAAATAAAGTTTATAATTTCTTCCACAAGTTGCTTCATGCTTAAAGCCAAAGACAGCTTTAAGACAGACCATTTTGTGAGTGACGGATACAAGATTTGAAAAAGAGGAAGAAAATCTGCAAGCTACCAGAAATTGGTATGACATGAAGTATATTCTCCCTTTCAGCTTCCACACTTGAAATATACTTGATATGGAGGTAAAAGAAGCGTGCATCTGTCACAGTGTAAAGTCATTGGTGCTATCTTTCATAAGACTCTATATACATTAAGGATCTGATTTTTCTTTGCCCCAGTATCAAGAGTATGTTAGCAGAACAAGAGAAAACATCTGAACAGCTTATAGGATGAGGAATGACTAAGTCTCTCATCTTTTACCATCATAGACACCAAATTGCGGATATTTGGAAGATCAGCCTGGAAAATGATACATTGTGGGATGGGAGGCAAACTTTCTGTGGGTGAGCAAGTGAGTGAGTGAGTGACTGTTGTTTGCATCCTTAAAATAAAGAAATCTGTCTTTAGTTTCATTAACAGCTGAATACAGGCATCCCCTTACACACATACATATGCAGAGAGATCACCAGAAGGTCAATTTACCAAAATGTGGCTCATGATTTCCTTCATCAGACTTACTTTGTAATTTTGTTAAACATGCAGATTTCCAGATTTTGTGCTATAGACACTGTATTAGAGTCTCTTGTTCTCTGTGATTGAGATTCTCCGGCTTAAAATGAATGCCAATCCCTTCCAAACTCTGGAATTTACACATTTCTTGTGGTTGATCAAAATATTAAAATACTTCCACACCTTGTGGCCTGTTCCAGACTTTAAATGCCACATTTTCTTCCTTTCATTTGTTCTTGCTTCCAAATTGTTTTAATTTTCTTTTTCTGTCTTCAATATTTTCAAACAGTTGGTTCTTACCTCCAGCAAAATAAATCTCCTATTAGAATATTCTGCATAAGTTATTTGTTGCAAGAAAAAGTAGGTGCATCTTGGGAAAAGTCTTGTGTGATACCAGCGTGTGTGTTGAAATTTTCACTTGTGTCACACAGAGTAGACACTCTGGGGGTGAAGGTTAGAGTTCACATCATTGATCCCCTGTTCACTTTATACATCTTTGAACTTTTCTTTTAAAAATATCACACCTTCCAAGCCTTTAATAAAGTTGAAAGGAAAACTAAAAAATTTTATATAAAATAAAACTGACAAGATTTTAGATACTTGTATGTCATAGTGCTCAATAAAAAAAATTTATAAGACCATAAATAGAGAAATATAAATGGATCCAATATGCATATTTATATCTATTTCTGCTATACTGAAAATCCAAATAATTACTCAAGTCAAAACACATTCATCTTGCCACATCTGGGGTCTTTCAGGAAAAAAAAATTAAAGTAGCTGCCAGCAAAGATTAAAAATACATAACAAAAACCAAAAGATGCCCATGGATTTTACTGACAGACTGTTTCCAGTTAAGAGGAGTGAGACAACGAGGGTACAGAGAGCCCGGATTTTAGACACGAGTTATTCAGGACCCTCTAACATTCTACATAAAGACTATTGTCGGAGGAAAAGCATTCAGGCCCAGGTAGGAAAGGGAAAGATAACAAGTTGCGGGAGGTTTTGAAGACAGAAGGTACTACAAAGAAGTAGCCCTTTGAGTTTGAGTGAAGAAAAGTATGGTCCCAACACAAAATGCTTTCCCAGCCATTCTACTGGTAGGTCCAAAATCCTCTCCATGCCTCCAGCAAAAGGGGAGTATCAGAGCTATTGAAAATCGAATCCTGAATATACCAAAGAACACAAGCAATCTGTCTCCTTCCCATCTTAAAATACAAAAACTGACACTTCTGGAGACATTTGGTAATGACCTTAGAACTGAGACAGCAGTGGCTTCCAGGCAGTCAGAGTAGAAACGGCCATGAGCGAAATCTCCAAGCTGAAAGGAGATTTGCGGTATTGGTTATGATAATAACCAGGGAGAATAAATTTGTTAAAACTCATTCACACGTACACTTAAGATCTGTGAATTTCACTGTATGTAATTATGCAGGATTTTTTAAAATTCTGTTGAATATTTTTGTAAGATATTGCTTTCAACAAGTTTTATGGAAATACAAGGGGCTGTTAGAGCACAAAGAATCTTGGGGAAGAACTGAATTAGAAAACTTACTCTATTAGATGGAAAATCTTATTATAAAGGTATAGTAATTAAAATGACATGGCTTTGTGCAAAGAAATGCAAACAAAAATGGAATGGAATAGAGATTTAATGGGGAGACCCATACATTCAGAAATGTTTGGTAGATAAAAGAGTGATACTGTAGAATAGTAGAGAAAAGAGAGACTTAAGCATAAATTGTAGGATTTTTGTTTAATTGCATATGCATATGGAAAATAATGAATCTTAAATCATAGTTCACATCATAAGCAAATACATATTTCTACTGGATTGTAGAATTACGTGTGAAAGGTGGAGTGATAAAACATTCAAATGATAATATAAAATAATATCTTTGTAACCCCATGTTTGGCAAAGATTTCTCTGCTAGAAAAGAAGACTATATGAAAATAATAGCTAAAGAATCAAAATTATGAAGCAAAAACAAACTGAAGAATTAATTGAAGAATAGTGAAAGGAATAAAATACATAAAAGCCAAAATTAATTATTTTTAAAAAACAAGCAATAGATAAAAACAAGTA
This sequence comes from Helogale parvula, assembly GCA_004023845.1. NCBI lineage: Eukaryota > Metazoa > Chordata > Mammalia > Carnivora > Herpestidae > Helogale > Helogale parvula. The sequence continues at coordinate 46,395 of PJEM01009797.1, read as the reverse complement.
ATATAAAAATTGATTCTTTTGGAAACCAAATATAATAAAATTCTAGCAACAATTATGAAAACAAGTCAGGTAAGAGATACAGAGAACAAAAGAACCATCCTCCAAAGACTATTAGAAATGGAAGAGTGTTGGAAGTATAGACACAGCAGGGATTAAAAATATAAATGAGGGGCTCCTGAGTGGCTCCGTCAGCTGAGTGATTGGCTTTTGATTTTGGCTCTGGTCATGACCTCACAGTTCATTTGATTAAGACTCATGTTTAGGATTCTTTTTCTCCCTCTCTCTCTGTTCCTTCCCTACTCATGCTCTCTTGCTCTCTCAAAATAAATAAGTAAATAAATAAATAAATGTAAATTATTTAGAATTTATTATAAACAAAATTTTGCCCACAAACACAAAGGTTTAGATAACATAAACTAATTCTTAGAAAACTATGAATCAATAACTGTGACCAAGAAGAAATAGACCCAGAGAATTTTCTTTGTAAGTTCTACCACATATTCAAAAATCTAATGAATTCTGCCTTATAATCAAGGAGCAGACAATTCAATAAGTGAATAAATTCCATTGGAAAAACAGTAAGTAATGAAAAACTCCTCAGATAATTATGTGGGTCTAAGTTATCCTCAGGAACAAATTCAAACAAAGTTGTTAATGAAAAAGGAGTCTTATTATCACCCAAGCTCACTCCTGAACATAGACACAAAATCTCCAAACGAAGCATGTAACATTGTGTGCCAACTGTACTTTAATAAACAAACAAAGCCAATAAAAAGGGTAGGTACATTAAAAATTTTTTGAATACAATATATCTCAGCAGACTTATTCCCTATATATAAAATTGGTTTCCACATTAGAAAATGCATTAGAGTAATTTTTCAAATTAACATATTTTTTTAAACCACATGATCATTTAAATCAAGGCAAAAAGCAAACCAGGAATAGAAGATGATTTTCTCAAATTTTCTATCACAGGTATTAATGGGGCTATTCAGGATCCCCCATCTTCTCTTATTTTTTTAAATGTGTTATTTCTATTTTTTATTTTTTAATGCTTTTTATTTATTTTTAAGAGACAGAGAGAGATAGTGCCAGCAGGGGAGGGTCAGAGAGAGAGGGAGACACAGAATCTGAAGCAGGCTCCAGGCCCGAGCTGTCAGCACAGAGCCTGACGCGGGGCTGGAATCCACATACTGTGAGATCATGACCTAAGCCAAAGCTGGTCGCTTAACTGACTGAGCCACCCAGCCACACCCCCATCTCCTCTTAGTTCGGCACATAAGGTCACCCCGGTAGCCTATCTCGCTCCTGGATGGGATCATGGGACAGAATTCTGGACATTAGACTGGAAGAGGAAGAGATGTGCATGATTTCCGAGCTTAAACCATAAACTCTCGCTCATGGTTTGTGCACTTTCTCTCTCGCTTACTGAGTTGACTGGACTCATAGGGTGAAGACCCACAAGATGGACATTACTGAATGACTACCTGTAGCAAAGTGCCCACCACCACAACTCACACACAGAACAGGCTGTGAGCAGTGTAACAAATACACTCTTGTATTTACACTCATTAAATTTTGAAGTTGGTTGTTTCAGCAGCCAAGGTTATCCTGACTGATACACTGGATAAAAAAAATAGGGAACAACCTGCTGTATGTGAATAGTAGAAGTGATAGCACAATAAAACCAGGAAAAGAAACAAAGAGGTATAGAGATTAGAAAGGAACAGTATTACTTTTTAGTCACAGAATATAAGATTCTCAATGTAGTAAATTAAGTCAACTTCATCAACAATAGTTGATGAATAGTTTAGGAGATTTGCTAGATGTAAGATCAATACAGAAAAGTTCACTGCCTTCATTGCACTTGTATACACCAACAATATATTCCTCAATACTGAATTTATGAAAAAAAAAGATTCCTTATATTGTTGCAACAAAATGTATGGAACCTAACAATAAATGTGAAAATGACAGAATGTATAAAAAAATTATACAATGTAATTTAAGGCATTTTAAACATTTAAATAAATTAAAAAATATACTGTCCCGTGTTGTGGAAACCCGGTATTGCAAAATGCTGATTTTTCCCCAATTATCTGCAGACTCAAAGAAACCCTCAATAAGTTTTCAACCTGATTTTAATGGAATTTGAAAAGCCAAAGTCTAAAATGTATATAGAAGGTAAAGGAGTCTAAAATATCTGGTGCATACTTGGAATAGAAGAACCCTGCCTGGCAGAATAGCCTTGAACAATATGGCTTCACTTTAAATCTGCAGTAACACAGGACACCTGGGTGGCTCAGTCAGTTAAGCCTCTGGCTCTTTGGGTTCAGATCAGGATCTCATGGTTCCTTAGTTCACGCCCCATGCTGGGCTCCATCCGGAGAGTATGGATCTCTCTCTCTCTCTCTCTCAATACATAAATGAACTTAAAAAAGTAAAATAAAGCTTCAGTAATGAATAAAGTGTGGTAGTAACATATAAATAGACTAGAAGATCAATAAAACTAAAAATACTGTAGAAACAGAAAATTATGTATATGTAAATAGAACCAAAACTGCAGACCATTGGGTGTAGCATATACTTTATATCACACATCACAGCACACACACACACACACACACACACACACTCCAAATGTAATGAAGACTTAAAAGTGAAAAGAACAATATGAAATATAAAAACTTTTGGGAGGAAATCTAAGTTTTGGAGCTTATGCTTTAAAAAGCACAAATTGTAAATAGAGAGTTTGATATCTTCAATCATATGAAATATGAGAAATTCTGTTCATCAAAAGATATATATATACATATATATATGTACATGCCACAAGTTTAAGAAAATATTTTGAAAATGCATATCTGACAAAGGATAACCCTCTAGGACTTCTTGAAATCTCTATGAATCAAATAACAGTCAACCTAAATAAAAATGGACACAAGAAATGAATAAAGATTTTCAGAGAAGGAAAAACGGGAATAAAGACATAAATGTACTTATCTACTTTATTATTAGTCAGGGAAATGATGACTAAAAAACAATGATTTAATGCTTCTCCAATTTGGCAAAAAAAATGAATAAGAAATCTGCCAAAAGACAAAAGGAAAAGGAATTCTCATCCACTTCTGGAAAAAGAAGAAAAATTTATAACAAATGATTTCAAAAACAATTTAATATTGCCTAATACAGCTAATCATACACATGCCCTATAGCATAGCAAGGCACACTAATTACTGATTGTAATGAAACACACAAATGGAAGACACCTAATGCTCATTACAGTGGCTGGACAGGTAAGTTGTAACTATTCCTATAACAGAATATCCTACAGCTGTGAAAATGAATAACCTTAGTTATCTATGTCTACAGAGCCAACTCTCAACAATATTGTGTTATGCAAAAATTGCCCTGTGTGCAAAGCACATAGTGATGTTCTAATTATGGAACCACAAAGATCCTGAATAACCAAAATAATGCTAAAAAAGAAAACAAAAGCTGGAGGCATCACAATCCCTGACTTTAGCCTATACTACTACAAAGCTGTAATCATCAAGACAGGATTTTTAGCAAATGGTGCAGGGAGAACTGGACAGCAACAGGCAGAAGAATGAAACTGAACCACTTTCTTACACTGTACACAAAAAATAAATTCAAAATGGATGAAAGACCTAAATGTGAGACAGGAAACCATCAAAATCCTAAAAAATAAAACAGGCAACAACCTTCTTGACCTGGGCCACAGTAACTTCTTACTTGACACGTCTCCTAAGGCAAGAGAAATAAAAGCAAAAATGAACTGTTGGGACCTCATCAAGATAAAAACTTCTGCACAGCAAAGGAAAAAATCAACAAAACCAAAAGGCAACCAAATGGAATGTGAAACTATAGTTGCAAATGACATATAAAATAAAGGGTTAGTATCCAAAATCTATAAAGAACTCACCAAACTCAGTACCTCCAAAATAAATAATCTAGTGAAGAAATAGGTAGAAGACTTGAATAGACACTTTTCCAAAGAAGATATCTAATGGCTAACAGGCACTTGAAAAGATGCCCAAAATTGCTTATCATCAGGGAAATACAAATCAAAATCACACTGAGATATCACCTCACACCAGTTAGAGTGGCTAGAATTAACAACTCAGGAAACAACAGATGTTGGTGAGGCTGTGGAGAAAGGGGAACCTTCTTACATTGTTGTTGGGAATGCAAACTGGTGCAACCACTCTGGAAAACAGTGTGGAGTTTCCTCAAAAAATTAAAAATAGAATTATGCTATGACCCAGCAATAGCACTACTAGGAATTTATCCAAAAGATACAGGAGTGGTGATTCATAGGAGCACAACTACCCCAACGTTTATATAAATTTTTTTTAAAAATTTTAATGTTTATTTAGTATTTAGAGAGAGAGAGAGACAGAGTGTGATTGAGGGAAGGACAGAGAGAGAGGGATACACAGAATCTGAAGCAGGCTCAAGGCTCTGAGCTGTCAGTACAGAGCCTGACTCAGGGCCTGAACCCATGAACCATGAAATCATGACCTGAGCTGACATTGGACACTCAACTGAGTGAGCAACCCGGACATCCCACTACCCCAATGTTTGTAGTAGCATTATCAACAATAGCCAGATTATGAAAAGAGGCCAAATTCCATTAACTCATGAATGGAGAAAGAACATGTGGTTTATATATACAATGGAACACTACTTGGCACTTGAAAAGAATAAAATCTTGCCATTTGCAACCACATGGATAGAACTGGAGGTATTATTCTAAGTGAAATAAGTTAGTCAGAGATAGACTGATATCGTGTTTTCACTCACATGTGGAAATTGAGAAACTTAACTGAAAACCATGGGGGAAGGGAAAGAAAAAATAGTTGCAAACAGAGAGAGAGATAAACCATAAGAGACTCTTAAATACAGACAACACTGAGGGTTGTTGCGGGTGGAGAAAATTGATGATGGGCTTTGAAGAGGGCACTTGCTTGGACGAGCACTGGGTGTTGTATGTAAGTGATGGATCATGGGAATCTACTCCCAAAGCCAAGAGCACACTGTATACACTGTATGTTAGTTAACTTGACAATAAATTATATATATATATATATATATATATATATATATATAATTTCAATAGATTTCTCTACATTGATTAAAAATATATATATAAATGCAAACAAAAGCTCAAAGTGTTATGAAATAAAACTATTATTCCATTGCTATCCCCAGGATTTCTGTCTTTATGTACATGGGGACTCCAATTTTATTTATAAGTGGTAATTAATTACACAAATTAAAACAAATTTAAAGGATTTTTAGACTCGGTTTTATTTTATTTTACTTTAATTTCTATGTGTTTGGTGGTATAGCTGGAAATAGCAAACAGTAGTCACAATGTATGCTTCAAGCTCAGGTTGACATTTAATAAAGCATATTTCTTGATTTCTACAAAACAAACCTTTCGAGCTTCTATTTTTGACAGGTACTATGTAGAATATTGCTGGGTTTCTACATCATTTTCATGTAGCCTGTAATCATTTTGCATCTAAATTTTTCCAACATGCTTAAAATATTCTTACAACCCTCACCTTTCAGAGACACATTAAATAAGGCCAGTCTCTAACTGTGGCCCAGGAGGGAAGAATTACCCATAATTTTTGGCAATTGTGTGATTCTTTTCAGATTGTACAGATTTGAAATGTTACAGTAACCACCCCAGGACTGAGTGCCAGGGCAGGGTGGGGTGCGGGGTGGGGAATACTCCACACTTTATTGATTTGTTTAATTTCTTTTATGTCTGAAAGCCCCTACCTCCTCCCCTGCTGTTTGCATTCTCCAAAAACACTTTTATGCCCTGTGCATTCTATTGTATCTCTGTGTCTGCTCTTTCCTTTCTTGAAACTCCTCCCTTGGTGTTTCATTTATTCTTTTAAATTTGATTGGGCAGCACCTCCAGAAAGCCTTCCTCAGTACCCTAAGTAGAGACCAATGGTCTTCAAAATGGATCCTGCACCAGCAGCAGGACTATTACCAGGGAGTTTGTTACAAAAGCAAACTCTTGGGTCCAACTCCAAACCTACTAAATCAGTCATTCTGGAGCAGAGCCCAGTTAGTGATTCTGACATGCACCAACTTTTGAGAATCACTGGGTTAGATAGACTGCCTCATCGTTGTGTTTCTATGTGGGCTTCTAGTCACGTATGTCACTATATACTCAGATTGAAACTCCACATTTGCCTGTCTTTTTACATGAGATTCAGAGGAACACCTTATGGCTTATTTACCTCAGTATCCACAGAGGTTCCCAGAAGATACTCAAGAAATGTTTATTAACCTGTAAGAAATAAGGGGCTCCTGAGTCCCTTAGTCGGATAAGCATCTGTCTCTTGATTTCAGCTCAGGTCATGATCTCACAGCTGTGGGATTGAGCGCCACGTGGGGTTCTGGGCTGAACATGGAGCCTGCTTAAGATTTTCTCTCCCTCCTCCTCTGATCCTCTCCCCCACTACTACTCTCTCTCAAAAATAAATCAACATTAAAAAAAAAGAGAGAACCCTTAAAAAAAAGTAAGAATTGAAAGGTTTAACAACGGTAGTCAGAGACACAAAAAATAAAATAAACTTATGGAACACTGAGACTCATACCTGTTTTTCTACCAGAACCCCATCAAAGAACCTGTCTCTGAGAAGTGATGAGTCATCTTAGGAACTCTTCATCATTTGAAAAGAAATAAGTCAATGTGTTTGTGAATGTTGGTTTAAAGCTAGACATGCCTCTGTGTCCAGCTACAAGCACAGCAGAGTGATAATTCTGGATTCAAAGGAATCCATCCTAGCCAAAGGCCTTGATGGTGCTCAAGGGTGTGGCAATGAGCCTATTCTGTTTCTTCTGTCACTTCTGAGGCTGTAAGAATCTGTAAATCAAAAATTTATAGCACCGAGAGCTGGAAGAGAGAAGAGTGGGGGTTCTGGAGGCTGTGTGAGCATCATGACAAATAGGGATTGAAATTAGCTGGACCTAGATGTGTAAATTATAACAAGGCAATGTGTCAAGTTCTAGGCAGGCCAGTACAAATTAGAAACATTCTAAAATTCCAGGAGGTCTGGAAAATTTAGCAGTAGATAAGAAGATCCTAGTTTCTAGGCCATCCATAAGTATTTTATAAACCTCTTTTGGAAGCATAAAATCTGCCCATAGGTAAGAGCTTCATGGGTAGGAAATGAGAACATTGGATGTAAGTTATGGTTGGGGGGGAGCAAAGGAGAGGGTGGTTGACAAAAAAAGAAAAAAAGAAAGGAAAGAAAGAAGGAAGGAAGGAAAGAAAGAAAGGAAGGAAGAAAGAAGGGAGGGGGGAGGGAGAAAGCTAAAGACTGATTGATACCAATATCTCTGAATGTTAACCCTACCCCAGGAGGCAAATGTAGACTGTAAGCAGTACTGAAATCTTATCTCCTCAACAAGGGCATTGAGAGGGACAAACCTGAAAGCAGACAGCGACTGCTATCTATTAAAGCATAAGATAGAGATAAAGCATAGAGATAAGTATGGCTTTGCAGGTCTAATATTGGAATCTATGTGCTCCTTACTTTCTTCTTTCAACAAATACTTAATGAAAAGCAATGATGTAGTAGGTGTCACTGTAGGCACTGAGACCCAAGTAACCAGGTTGGATGGAGCCACGGACCTCAGAGAGATCACAGACTAACAGAAAGATGGGGGCCAGGCTTATGTTCACCTTCTTCATTCATTCACTCCTCCCGTAAAAACAAACCCTCCAGCTCTTCTGCCTAGACCCATGTTTTCTCAATTTCATGAGCTTGTAGAGACTCTGGGATTTGTGCTTTTTTACACAAAACATTTCATATTGTTGTTTTTTAATTAGCTAAAAGCATAATTTTATACTAAAGTAAATAGCACTTCATATTAGCAATTAGCATTTGTTCCTTATTTATCCACTCCACCGGAGTGTAGAGATGGCTTATTATGTATCAGGAACTGTGCGAGACACCAGAAACACAATGGCACATAAGACAGGTGCCGTCTCTGCTCTGTCTCATGAATCTCCATCCTACAGAGACAAATGACAGCTTGTGAAAAAGCTGAGAATACAGAGGAAAGAGGAAGAATGCCTGCTCTACATAAGAAAAGAATGAGTGAGTCAGAAAAACTTCAAGAGATGATGCCTGAGTTACATGATGAAGAATGAGTCCCTGCTTACTGGAGACACCAGGAGCAGGAAGGAGCACAGGGAAGTGTTCCCGAGCTGAGAAAAAAGCAGCTCATCAGAGAAAAAAGCACCTACAGATGGACTGGTTGTGGCCCTAAAGTACCCTGGTCACTGGACAACGACAGAAGCCAAATGAGAAGGCCCTTGCACTCTATGCCAAGACTTTGACATTGACTCTGTAGTCCAACAGGAGCCATGGAAAGGTTGAACAGAGAAATGATTTGTTTGGTTTGGACATTGGATACATCCCTCAAGCATTGGAGGTCTTGTATGATGAAGTTTTGAAGGCAGGCATTAGTTACAGACCTGAAGGTGATTTAGGGCCAAGAAGGAGGTTATGGGAACTTTCCTGGGGTTCCTGGTGCCTCAACATAATGCTCCTTTCTCTTTTCTCTGGCCTCAGGTAAGGTAGCCATTCAGGAGTGGGCACACACGGTGAGCCCTGACTGGCTCTCTGACAACAAACACCCTGATGGACCGACGCTGGACCACAGACCAGCAGAGCACTAAGCAAAGGGCAAAGTGCTGCTTTGCAGGATGGAAAGGGGAGATGTATCTCCATGACATCGTTTGTATCTCTCTGCATCCTGATACAGACTCTCTTCATCTCTCCATTTGCTTATAACTTACCCACTTTGTTTTTCAGTCTTATTGAGGTATAATTGACAAGGTGTACTGCATGACTTTATGTACATATACTATAAAATCATCACCACAGTAAGTTTACTTAATAGGCAATTCCTTATACAGATAAAAAAGGAAAAAAGAAGAAAATAGTTTTCTTTTCAATGAGAACTTTGAGGCTCTGCTCTCTTAGCCACTTTCAAACAATATACCACAAAGCAGTGTTAATGATAGTCATCATGTTATACATTAGATCCCCAGCACTCACTCGTCTTATAACTGGAATCTGAACCTCTTGATCAACTGCATCCAGTTCCACCACCTCTATCTTCTGTCTTTGGTAACCACAGATCTTATCTCTTTTGCTATGAATTTGTGGGGTTTTTTTTCATTCTTTAGATTCCACATGTAAGTGAGATTATATGGTATTTGTCTTTCTCTGACTGACGTATTGCACTTAACATAATAACTACAAGGTATACACACACACACACAATACACACACACACACACACACATACTTACCCACATTTTATACATGTTGATAACACACCTTATTTAGCTTGTGTCTCTGATTTCCTCCACCTGACGAACAAATACAGAGCCCGTTAGATTCCCTGTTTTCAATGCTGGTGAGTAGCCAATCTGTCTTCCAATTTATATCATGAAGGTGCAAACTTCTGACAAAGCTCATGCACTATCAACCTTTCAAAACCATCTTTATAACTCCCAAAGGGCATAGTTAAAAATATATATATATTTGCCCAAGATACCTGTACTCCAACAACAACAAAAAACAGTCCTTCCCTTGCAGGTTCTCACCCAGGCAAAGTTTTTGGATATCTTCTTTTATAAGAAAAAAACTGCATTTTTGACAAGAAGCAAAGGAGAAAAGAAAGAGAGAAAAAGAACACAGCAAGGAAAAAGAAGACTTTCTCTCTGTAGAGACAGAGAAATATTTGCTGACTTAGTTATTCTTCTTGTAGTAAGTATAATATAATGAATATTTGAATGATGAATTAAGTTTCCTGAGTTTCAAATCTAAATTTTAAGTATGAATGAGAGCTCATTATGATATCCCCAAATTATTGAGTGTAAAATTAGGGGAAGACCCAAGGTTTTCAAAAAATTATAATGTAGTGCCAAAGAAAAATGAAAAATAAGCATGCAAACAAACAGGAAAAGTAAATCAAATGGTCCAATATGGGCCTGAAACTTTGAATTTTTACATGCTGAATCCAGTTCCCAAAAATACACCTGGAGAAGCTAAGTCTATTGAAGGTCACCTCACCAAGCCCCATAACACTCTGTTGCCATCTCTTACTGATGCATTTCTTTTTTTTTTTTTTATGTCTGCACGTTCAGTTCTTTTTAACTGCATTGCTGCATATAAATATGGGGAAGTTCCTTTCCCTGGGTCCTACATTTCTAGGGGGATAAAGGAATTCTTATCATTGGCCCTTAATTATTAGATAATAGAAATCAAATAGGCTCACAATGGTACTTAAGTTAGTGACTACCTACGTCTCAACACAAAAGATACAAACATGACATTAATATTTCTGACTGCACACCTTGCTACTGATGGTGGCCCTGGTTTTCTTTTCTGTAAATTGATGACCCAACTGTGTGAGTATTATTTAGGATGGCAAAGGGGTGGATAGAGTGTTCCCAGAACCTCCCATGTGGTAACACGACAGCAGGTGCTGATGTACTGGCTTAGAATACCCTCGAGTGCATTGGGAATTTCATGTATTACTTCGAATTAATTTTTCAACACAAATAAACACACAAAAAAAACATGTTTTTCTGTTTATTTCTAGTCCTCTTCTATTCAGTGAGACCAAGAAAACACGATATCGCCACTACTCACATTTGCCACCATACATCCATTTTCAAGGCCCTGAACCACACCAATTATCATCATGCTGGGAAAAGAAGAAAGCAATGTTTTGGAGAAATTATTTCATAGGTTTATTTATACAAAAAGACCAAGGACAATTTCATTGTAAGTTTAGAATAACTTAGTGATATGCAAAGTCATTTCCCAATGAATAGTGTTATGATTAAGTCAGGAATTAGAAGTTATTTACAACAATTTCCCAGAAAGAATAAGTAATCCTTGGGATAAAGAAGACTCTATGGTCTTGCATTTACAATAGCACTTAACGTTTCTTGATTTTATAGACCAGTAAGAATGAAGCAAATGAAATATTTCCATCCACAACCAAAGAAGTGGTATTGAATATAAATTTACTGGTTCTGGTCTAGTCAAGCAAGACTAGATAATATATGGTTGCAATAATATATTATCTAGCATTGTAATTTTTCAAGATGAATTATGTAATTACAGAGCCTATGATTTCTCATATATATGGTAACATTCCTGAGGTACAATCTGTTGTAACAGAACATTAATGATGAATCTAAAAGCCAGAGAATGTGAAATAATTGATTTAGAACTCCCACATAACCCTTTCAAACTTCTAAAATAGAAGTACATCTGTGATTTTTGTGAAGCAGGTAGTTTTATTAATTACGTCTCCCCTGAATATAGAACTGGTTCAAATAAAATCTTTTTCAAAGACGAAACTTGTTGAAAATATGGGGGAGAGGATGTTTCCTATTTCCCTCATCATGATTTTGCCAGATGTCTGTAAGCCTTTATTTCTTCTCCTCAAGGCTCCTAGCTGAGATGAGTTGTTTTGTTCTGTTTTGTTTTTGTTCTGTTCTGCTTTGTTCTGTTTTGTTTCCAAAACCATAGAGTAGCACTATTGGAAAGGCTATTCAATGTGAGGTCACATAACCTAAGCCTCGTAGTCCGTGTATGACATTTTACGACTTTAAAATGGCCTCAATTGCTAATTGATTAAAATACTTCCCTCCCAGAAGTTTTACAAGGTTTATATAAAAGATTAGGTGAGAAAATGCTCAGTAATGTGAAAGACTGCACACATTAGTATCATCATAATCGGCAATAGCTACTGAAACATTGATCATAATACGTTAATAGTTCATTAGAGTGGAAAAGATCAGGGGATAGAGGAAGATGCTATTTTCCATAAAATACTGAATGTCCAACAGGTCAGTGTACTACCTGAGAAACAGATATGAGTGACAAGCGTTCTGCAACCTCACCTTTGTTGTTACAACAGTCAAAAATAACTTATTTGTCAGAATTTACACTTTTGCAGAAATTAAAGATCATTCATTTAGCACTGGGATCCATAGAGCCCCAAGTACAAAATCTAAAAAATCTGTTAAGTAGAATAGATGCATGTAGCTAATCTCAGTCATCCAACAAGATAGACTACTGAAGACTGGGAGAGGCAGAGAAGAGAGGGGAATCTCTAAATCATAACCTAGAATCTCTGTACAGATATACTGAAGTTGTTATTTGCTGAATTTTTATTTTGGTGAGCACTGTTTAGACCTAATACATTAAAAATTATAAAGAAAAGACAGAGAGTACAGCAAATTTTTTTTTGTTTTAGTTGTTGTTTCTGCCTCCTCAGGTTGATTTTTGCAAACCACATTTTTCCCACTTTTAGCCCGCGAACACAGATAAGAGTCATACCTCACCTCCTGGAGGAGAGCACGTTGCATAGGCTGAAGCCAATCAGAGTATTTTTCCAATCCATGGTTTCCAGTTCAGTGATGGACTTATTTCCCAAAAGAATCAATAATATGCAATGAAATTTACAGAGAAGTTTCTAGAGAAGAGTAACTTAGCTACTGATATTTAGTATAGAGCTGCTTAGGGCTTTTGCTTCCAAAATGGGAAAAGGTCTCTGGATGAGAATAGTAAATAATGAGAATAATGAACACAGGGTTGAGTCAGCAAAATCGATGCCAGCAAGGGGAAGAGAGGGAAGTAAATTCTGCAATAGATGGTTCCTAAGACCTGTCCTTACCCCGGGAATCTTCAGGTAAGCTCCCCTTGCTGAAGCCAGTTTGCCCTGGGTTTTCTTTGACTTGCAACTGAAAGAGATTTAAATGACAGAGTAAAGGAAAATTACAAAAGCCAGGAAGTCATGAATCATCAAAATTCACAGATTTAGTAAAGATCAAAAATTAATCACCTGCCATCAAAAGTCCCTCACATAGACTCAGGCAAGGCTGCAGTCAGAAATGAAGCTAACCATGGCATGGTTCAAATCCCCATAGAGAGGGATTATAGCAAGAGCCAAAACCTTATTGTCCTGGCAGGTTCAATATAAAATCCAGACCTTGCCACTTGCTAGTCATACTAATCCCACCACCTTTTTTTGCTGCATCCACAAAATATAACAAGTAACATCTAATTCACTGGGCTGCTCTGAGGATCTATTGATGTAATGTTTTATCAAAATCTGGAACAATGCCCAGCCCAGAGCTAGCACCTACTGAGCAAATGGTGGCTCTGCCTAGGGGAGTTGTATCTATCAATAACATTTGTCACGATCACACCCAAACAATCATAGTGACCTATTTTGACAAGGGAGTCCTCTGGCATAGTAAAGTGAACTTGAGCTGGGAAATACATTTGGCTGATGTGTGTTTCCTTTGGAAAGAAAATTGCAAAACAGAATAGGGATTACTCATCAGGCAATGATGGCAAATATCCTCTCAGGTTTCTCCTTGAAGACGTCAGCCTCAAGTGGATTGTAAAAATTTATTTTCTTTCAGTTTTATTGATTCCCTGATTTGATTCCAACAGTAAAAAGCCAACAAGGACAGCAGCTATTGCTTTGTTGATTTTCATCAATGGCTTAGTAAAATGAGATGCGTGCATCACGAACATAAAATATCTGAAAATAGTCTAGCGATAACAAATACTACATTGTCAGCCCAGATGAGCAGGTGGCTACTCCACTGAGAAACCCTGGGACAAGGGAAGGAGGGTCAGTGGCAGTGGACAACTGAACTTGATCTGTTATTCTTGAAGATGTAAATTCAAGGTGCAGCAAGAGAAGGAGCAGTAGCATAGTTCTGTGTGAGTATTCATTACTGACGGGACCTTTGGCAAAGCCTTCACACTATAAATGACTTAATTCATATGCCCAGCCTCTGAAATCAATATTACTGTTCCCTTTTTGCAAAAGAGTTCTTTTCCATGATGGCACAATCACTTGATCCTACATATACTTTGGGCCTAAGACTATATTCTTAAACATTTTGCTGATATCCATCCTCCCTTTTGTTCATCTATTTATTCTTTTTTTTAAGTAGTATATTGTCAAATTAGTTTCCATACAACACCCAGTGCTCTTCTCCACAAGGGTCTCCTCTATCACCACCACCTCTTTTCCCCCCACCCCCTTCAACCCTCAGTGCGTTTTCAGTATTCAATAGTCTCTCAAGTTTTGCATCCCTCTCTCTCCCCAACTCTCTTTTCCTCTTCCCTTCCCCATGGTCCTCCTGTTTCTCCTGTTCTCCTGTTAGACCTATGAGTGCAAACATATGGTATCTGTCCTTCTCTGCCTGACTTATTTTGCTTAGCAGTTCATCTATTTATTCTTTCAACAAATATTTATTAAACTTCCTTGATGTGCTATACAAAAATCCTTGCTCTCACAGAATTTCTAGGAGGAATGGAGACAGACAGTAAATAAAAAAGCAAGCATATTCAGATAATAAATGCTTTGAGGGGGTAAAGAAAAGCTAGAAAGAACAGAGAATGTAGCAGAGGGGAGGTTGCTATTTTCAGGAGGTTTTCACCTCAGAGAAGGCTTGACTGATAAGGTGATGAATTGACCAGCTCCTAAGGAAAATCTGCCCACCAGCCATGAGGACGTTTGGAATAAGATCATCCCAGGTGGAGAAAATAACATGTAGAAGGAATTTAAGGCAGAGCCATGTTGGACATGCTTAAGAAAGAGCAGACAATCCAGAGAGGGCAGAGTGGTGAGAAAGAAGATGAGAGAAACGATGGAAAGGCAAGTCACATTGGGACCCAGAAACCATCTCAAGGACTTTTCCTCTGAGTGATGTGGGAGGTCCTAGGCAAGTTTGGAGGAAAACCTTGGCACCATCTGCCTCACGTCCTTGAAGGTCTATCTGGCCTCTGAACTGACAATAGGAGGTAAGTGCAGAGAGACTAGTGGGAAGGCTGGTCAGTATTCCAAGTGAGAAATAATGATGGTTCATATCACTGTGATTGTGGTAGAGGAGGTTGACAGTGAACCCACAGAATTAACTGATGGCTTGGACATGAGATGTGAGAAAACGAGAGGACTGGAGGATTGCTCTGAGTTGTGCGGTATAAGTAACTGACTTGAGTTGGTTAAATTTGGAACAATATGGCTAATGTTAAGGGATGAACTTAATGAGGAAGCACTTAAACAGCCCAGAAGGAGAGACAGACTCTGAAAACATTGACTCATGTTGACATTGGGTTCAAAGACAAGGTGGTGATGTTTTGTGAAGCAACCCTTAAAAATTCGGAATAAGTTTTATTATTTTTGGAATTCTGTAAATCATTACAAAAAGGAAACTTAGAGTTAAAATATGTAAGATGACACTATTCCACCTAGAAGATTAATAGAATAAAGTATACGTGAAGATTGTCATCCATTTGATGCCGTTCTCAGAAGTGCACTTAAAGGGCACCGGGGTGGATCGGTCCATTAAGTGTCTGACTCCTGATTTCTGCTCAGGTCATGATCTCACAATTTGTGAGATCAAGCTCCGTGTCAGGTTCTGTGCTGAGCATGGTGTCTGCTTGGGATTATCATTCTCCCTGTCTCTGTGCCCCTCCCTTTCTCTGTGCCACTCACACTTTCTCTCAAAATAAAGAAACATTAAAAAATAAGAAGAAGAAGAAGTGGACTTAAGCTGGTGGTAGGCATAGTGTGCATTTGTTTCTTGAAGACACAGTTCCATGGGTATCTGCCATGGCAAAAGCATGTGAACAGGTTAACATGTCTTTGGAGCTTGGAAACAATCATTTACAACAAATTGAATTACAGACCATCACTGGTCACAGATTTTTGCTCACCTCTGTGGGTATATGTTTGATTTTTGTAAACATTCTAAGGTGGGGGTGCCTGGGTGGCTCAGTTGGTTAAGTAGCCAACTTTGGCTTAAGTCATGATCTTACAGTTTGTGGGTTCGAGCCCTACATCGGGCTCTGTGCTAACAGCTCAGAGCCTAGAGCCTGCTTCACATTCAATGTCTCTCTTTCTCTCTGCCCCTCCTCTGCTCCCATGCTGTCTCTCTTTCTCTCTCTCAAAAACAGATAAACATTAAAAACAAATTTAAAAAAACATTCTAAGGTGACCTAGGGACCACCTTCATGACAAGGCCATTCAGATCACATGGGGACTGAGAGTCAGAAAATTAGATGCCATCTTGAAGTAGTGGAACTACTCTACTGCATGGGTCAGAAATTACTTCCAAGCATATACTGAACAGCAAAATATCAAGACAATCAGCCTGTCTGTAAATATGATTTCTTTAAGAGATAGCTCTATTATGGGGCACCTGGGTGGCTCAGTCGGTTAAATGTCCAACTTCAGCTAGGTTATGATCTCACGGTTTGTGAGGTCAAGCCTCAGGTCAGGCTCTGTGCTGACAGCTCAGAGCCTGGAGCCTGCTTCGAGTTCTGTGTCTCGGTCTCTCTGTGCCCCTCCCCTGCTCATACTCTGTCTTTGTCTCTGTCCTAAAAATGAATAAAACATTTTTTAAAAGTTATAAAAAAGATAGCTCTATTATGAATATAGCTATTAATGTGTTATATAATAAAATTTACATTGCAGCCACTTATTTAATAAGATTGACAATAAAAGGGGTAAATTAATTAGTACAAGTTCTAAATTTTATTTCTTGATGTGCTTTTATACTAATATCTTGTATGGTATTTTTTTAAATGACTCAGAGCACAATAAGCTCTTTAATAACTGGGAAATACCTGAGAATTCAGGTGTAATCTGGGGCTCAGGAGATTACCCTCACTTATCCTAAGGAAGATTTACAAAAATAAAGAAGGTGAAGAAACAGAAGACACAGCGCCAAGCAAATGGAGATTGGCTTTTCACTCTTTACAAAAAGGACGTTTTCTTCCTCTGTCTTGTATTTCCTCTTTATTTCCCTGAGAGAACAGACAGTGAGAAAAACACATTACTCAAAACAAGCCTGAGACTGAGAGAAAATAATAAAATCAAGTGATAGGTTACAAATGAGAAAAGGGTCCAGCAAATGAAATATCTAATGACAATGAAGATAAAGAGAATGTGTAGGAACAGACAAGAAGAAAAGGTAGTAGAAGGAAAGACCTATAGATTCAATCAGACAGGGCCTGAAAATTAAATGCCCTACCAAAAATCGGCTTGTGGGGAGATAAAAAGAAAATGGGAATTGCAGACAGGAGAGGATAAGTAATGCAGTCTCTGCCTCCACAGAGTAGAACCTAGGTGTAGATAGAAGAAGCCATTAATATCGCTTATCCACTCAAATGTCATCAGGGACCTACTCCACACGGCCCTTCGGTGAGAGCACAGGCATGATGCGTGCAGGGCCGGCAGGCCCGGCTGTGTGTCTCACTACAAAGCCACACGTGAAGAGAGCTCTGGTTTGAGAAGCAAGCGACCTAGAATCTAATTCTAGATCTGTCACAACTCACCAATGTCCTATCGGAAGTCCCTGGGCCTCTCGGCGTCATGGTTTTGAAGGCCCTTTCCGGCTCTAGTGACTCACGACTTATGCAATATCTGCCCGTGCCCTGCCCCATGATAGGCGTCTGACCCCAAAATGGTGGACAGATAAATTAATCCACTTCGGGACTTCTAGATCAACCTTTCTGATTGCTCTTCACTTTTTCCTGGAGAGAAGTCTGTAAAAGCTTTTCAAACAAATGTTCATTACCTTATTAACTTGTCCAGCTTTCAAGTCATGATTTATTAAATCCCATCAGTCTGAAAATACCCATCATGAAAATGTAATGATTCTCCCAGTGGCTCTCTAGAATAGGATCACCGGATGTACAGAATCGTCAGTTGCTAGAGTGCTATCTGTAAAACGCCAGACTGCTCTATATCTGGAATGTCTTTATTTCAAAGAATGTTGGTACTAGAATAGATTTAAGAGAACACAATGAGTACTTTGCAAAGGAATTATTGAACATCTTTTTCAAAGAGCCACTTTCTTTCATACATTTAAACTATGCAGCATGTTCAGTATAAAACTGAGATTTTAAAAACTCCGTTAAAAAAACCGTTTGCATATAGCTTCTCTATTTCATCACTGACTTTTAAAAAACCAACACTTTCCACACACATATTTCACCAAAATTACTTACACTACCCGTCACATGGAGCCATTTAATTTTAAAAGATGATGATTTGTTTATGGAACTAAAACTCTAATGGATTTAAGAAAATGCAGCAGTAGAGTGGAGAGGGTCTAGGAATAGATTTGTCATTAATTAGCTATGTTATCATTTAATAAAATTATTCCAGGAAAAATATTATAGCAAACCCAAACATCCAAGAAGTATCCGTGCCTCTCTTGCCAGACACATATAAACCATCATCTGATGAGAGAGAGAGAGAGAGAAAGAGAGAGAGCGGGGGAGGGACAGAGAGAGAGAGAGACAGAATCCGAAGCAGGCTCCGGGCTCTGAGCTGTCAGCACAGCTGACATGGGGCTCGAACCCACGAACTGTGAGATCATGATCTGAACCAAAGTCAGACACGCAGCCAACTGAGCCACCTTGGTGCCCCAAGAAGCTGAATGTTTATACTGATGACTCTAACCAGTGACTTTTAGAAAATGTCAGAATTGAGAAAATACAGTTTCTGTTCCCTGGGAAATACATACACATATTACCATGCTGTATTCCAGCCCCACCCTTATCCGCCAAACCCACCCAAGGAAGTCAGATAAAAAGATATTTTTCCTTTAAAGTTGGAGGAAAGTTTCCTACTTTTCCTAATTGTGGCTTGGTGATTGCATGGGTCTTGAAGAAACTATTGACTTTTAAGATCTAATCCGAAATTCAATCTGTAGGAAATTGTTCTAACGAAATAGTCACAGATGGCTGCAAATAGTAACACGTAATGGTATATACCTATTATTATTATGTATAATTTGATCATTTTAAGTAGCCTACATACAATGAGTAAATATAGATAGACAGACATAGATTCACTTACACTCATACCAAATAACACTATGTAAAAAAATTTGGCTCACATTTTTAATAAAGATGCACACAAATTAAAAGATCCCCAGAAAATGTTTAAGACAATAAAGAAATTGAAAGAATATGAACAGCATTACTCCACTGGTGTCTTTTAAACCGCATGTAAAATAAATACACAGCAAGATGTTAACAGATGTTACGCTATTGTGGTTATCCTCTCACGTCTTATCAGCTTGAATATTTCTCTTCGATAGATCTTCTCATATTTTTCAGTTGGTCTTTCTTTTCTCCAAGACAGGCCAAGCAGCTCAAACACATTATCTGGCTACAATATAAGTTCAGGTTTCTGTTTTAGTTTCAACATTTTTTATAGTCCTGTAGGAAAACAAAGCCAACTTCAAATGGATGGAAGAAATAGAGGTCGCAAACCTCTACTTGATCAGTGCCCTTTTTCTCAAACCATCCATTGATATTTAAAACCTCAAGTACTCTACTTCATAAAATCAAACTAACATTGGGGCATCCATTTCAGGCCCTGTGCCAACTAATTTGGAAGCGATCATAGCACAGGTCAGAGAAAGGCAGGACAGAAGAACACTTCTGTGCATCGATATTCACAAGGACTCATATTTTTAAGCTAATATATTCCTTGCCTTTCTTCTCACCAGCACTTCTGAACAAAGGAAATTAAAACATAAGGAACCTCTAGAAAAGAGGAAAAAGCATCCCAGAGTAACATCAAATGACTTTTAGGTATGACATTATGTGGAAAGGGGAATGCTATTTGCGTTGGTGCCCGTGACCCTTAAAGTAACTGGCAGAGGTAAACTTAGATGTTTCTAAGTCATAGTTTTTCAACTGTCCTCAGTGGATATAATACTGCCAGATTCATGGGATTCCAGTTAACCAAAAATCAGCTAATGATTCTGCAGTACTTAGCAGAGCATAGGAAAGAGCATACACTCAGAACTGGTAGGTGACACTAGCAGTAGTTGGCATCATGCTGCTCAAAGAATGGGAGCAATTCCAGTATTGTTTACGGTGGTCATAGCCCTAGTGGATAAAGGAGGCAGAAGTGGAGCTTACAGTCACAGCGCCAGAAAGAGCACTAGGGAGACTATGTTTAGCAGTAATTATACACTGATTATGTAGCCATTCCTGAAAACCAAGGAAGGACCTAATCTCATCATGCTCTATATCAGGGATCAGCAAGCTAGAGCCTGCCTCTTTGTTTTGTAGGACCAGAAAGCCAGGAATTTTATATATCTATATCTATATCTATATATATATATATAATCATATACATATATATAATTTTATAAACATATATATGATTATAATTTATTTTTTAATGTTTATTTATTTTTGAGAGAGAGCACGTGAGAATGGTGGGCTGGGGCAGAGAGAGGATCCAAAGCAGGCCCTGAGCTGACCGCACCGAGCCTGAAGTGGGGCTTAAACTCACAAACCATGAAATCATGACCTTAGCTGAAGACTGATGCTTAACCAATTGAGTCACCAGGCACCCCTAAATGGTTAGATTTTAAATGGTTATATATACACCTGCAGAATATCCCTAACTTTGCCTCTTGACCGACAAAGCCTAAAATATTTACTAGCTCGTTGTTTAGAGGATAAGTTTGCTGATCTCTGTCTTATGTTGATTACTACAAGATTCTCAGGACACCCCTTATCCCTTGCCCAAATTTCTTGCGCTCATATTCTCTAATCTGGCTCAATTTAACAACTCCTTAAATACCCACACCCTTAGCAAAATCCCCTAAATTCTCAAAATTTTCTGTTTCCTCTGAAGACATAGATTCCTCTCTTTTCTCTCCCACACAGCCGGTAACTTTAAGCCTAGAATGGGAAATACGATCCTCCCTGCTTTTTGTGACACTTCCAGGTTATTCTCCTTCTCTCTGAAAAATGCAAGTTTCTTTGAAGTCCATACTATCAAATAAAGTATATTAATTAAATGGCCTTAATTATGATTCACTAGTAACCATTATCTTACTGGCTTAAATCAACCATTCACACTGTAGTTAGAGTAATCCTTTTGAAACCAGTCAGATCATGTTATCCCTCTGCTCAGAATTTTTCAGTGGGTTCTCATTCTCACTCAGAAGAGAATCCAATATTTCATAGTCTAAAAGTTCTGGCTTCAGTTTCATTTCTGGCTTCAGCCTCACTCCCTGCTGTTTTTCTTGCTCAATTTTCTCCAGTCATATTGGACTCATTGTCTACCTTGAACATGATAAACACTCTCTCAAACCAAGGGCTTTATAACCTGCTTTTTTTTCTGCTTAGAATGTTCTTCCCCCAGATAGCTATGTGGCCAGCTTTCCCATTTCCTTCCAATCTCTTAACAAAGGCCTTCCTTCATCACAAACACATATCCACCCCATCACGCTCTATCCCTTTGTTTATTATGGCCTAAGTATGCTTCTCATAATACTTATCACTACCTGAGAAAACTTGTATCTGGATATGTATATTTTCATGGGTATTCTTGTTCTTCGCACACACGGGACACTCACTAAATACTAGTTTTGTAAAATAATGAAAAAATAAAGTATCGCACCTAGTCATGGAGTTCTTGGGGAAATGTCAATAAAGTTTTTATGTCAAATGCTATAATTTTATTTCTGACTTTAAAACAATAAATTATTATTTCAGAAATTTTAGAAAATACAGAGGTGACATGTATTTAGGCCTATCATTTAGATAAAATGATTATAAGCATTTTGACATGTTTTATTCTCCTCCACTTTATTATAAGTATATTTGTGTGTACATACACTACATTTTTATACGCACAATATTCTATCCATCTTTTATATGTCACATTACATCCTAAGAATTTTATATAGAAATGATGTAACAGTCATGTAATAATGATCCTGCCTTATAAACACATAATTTATTTAGTCACTATCTTATTCTTAGACGTCAAGCTAGCTATTTCCAAATTTTTGCCATTTAAAAAATGCGCAAGACTGGGGCACCAGGGTGGCTCAGTCGGTTAAGTGTCCAGCTTTGGCTCAGGTCATGATCTCACGACTCAGGTGTTCAAGTCCAGCATCGAGCTCTGTGCTGACAGTTCAATTTTTTTTTAATGTTTTTTATTTATTTTTGAGAGACAGAGAGAGACAGCACGAGCAGGGGAGGGTCCAAGAGAGAGGAAGATACAGAATCCAAAGAGGCTCTAGGCTCTGATCTAGCTGTCAGCACAGAACCAGCCGCGGGGCTCAAAACCCTGGACTGTGAGATCATGAGCTGAGCCGAAGTCGGACGCTTAACCGACTGAGCCATCCAGGAGTTTCAATCTGTGCTGACAGTTCAGAGCCTGAAGCCAGCTTCAGATTCTGTGTCTCTCTCGCTCTCTGCCCCTTCCCCGCTCACACTCTGTCTCTCTAAAATAAATTAACATTAAAAATATAATAATAAAAAAATAAAAATGTTCAAGAAAACTTCTTATATGTAAACATTTATGCATCTGTGGTTATTTATTTAAGACAAATTACAATAGGTTGAATCACTGGGTCAAAGTGGATATTTGGAAGAAAGAATTCCGATGTATATAATCAAATTAACCTAATGAATTTGTGAATTAACATTCCTACAAGAAGAACCTGATAATTTAGACTCATCACATCCCTGATAGTACAAAATCCTTTGTTCATTTAAGAAAATCACCAATAATATAGATTAAAAATGCTGTCTCATTTTAATTAGAATATTTGTATTAGCAATGAGGTTGGTCAGTTGTCTTCATCTTTTGAGACCACGTCTTAAGCATATGCTCTGCCCAGCACTCCTGATCCAGGCAAAGCCTGTCTCCCGGAAGCATGAATCCTGCCTCGGCAGCAGGAAAGAAATCACTTCAGTTTTATTCATTAGAACTGGCCTCTTGCCAAGCACCTTTTCATCATTCTTTCTCAAACGTTGACCTGACCCAGTGCTGTCTTGCAATTGATCCAGTCAACACCTAATTAAGGGGTGTATATTGATGGTAAATAAGCCACACTGTAATTTATAATGACTCTATTTCAAGAATTGTTTACCTATGGGGAAATGAGATTACTTCTTGGTTCATTCAAATGGTGTCTCTATCAGGATCTCCAAATCAACCCAAATGGATTTACCACAAGAATTTTATGTCTCAGATTTCCCCAAGGCAACAGACCAAAAGCACAATTTATGCTGCGACATAATAAACTGTTACTTGTTTCAATGTGATTTGCAGGCCACTGTTAAATCTTTCCTAGCCAAGATAATTTATTTAACTTACCTTCCACGATGTCTTAAATTTTACCATTATAGAGACCCTTTGGCTAATGAATTTCAGTGCTTTCAGGTGTGAATTTATGGTACCAAGAACCAGCATTAAAACATGAGGCTCTTTTAACTCACTATCAGTGTAGGCCTTTTTGATCCTTCTCTGAAAGAAATGTGTAGCTGAAGAAATCGTGGGCTATCAGAAAGGGTATTTCAGAATACGAAGCACTGTTCTAGGAAAAAAATATAAGTTTTAGTTAAGATTCCAAAGTTGGGGATGAGAAGTTGGAAGTATACTCTGAAACTACTAATACATTGGGAAATAATTTAGTAGTGCCTGCCTAAAGAGCTACATGAGAAATATTCTAGGATGAGAGAGTGGGAAATAAGATAGTCCTACATGACAACACCCAACATGAGTAGAGAAATAGGAGGTAGCATTGCACGTGCCCTATGTTTGACTACACTGGTGCAGGGTCCTCAGACTCTAGCTTGCATCAGGATTTTCTGGAGGGTAGTTAGAATGGATTGCTGGGTCCCAGCCCCAGAGTTTCTGACTTGGTTGATCTAAGTCGGGTTTGAGTATTTGCCTTTCCAACAAATTCCCAGAGGATGCTGATGTTACCAGTTAGGGACCTTGAGAACCATCGGCCTATGGTGTTGTCATCCCCTACTGTAGGACTGAAGGAACCAAAAAAAAACAAAAACAAAAAAAACCACCATGAAATTTGAGAAGTCTATTATCTTTGACTCTCTGATGAAGAAAAAATAAAAACCTTCAAACTGTTCTTAGACCCATACAGTATAAAGCCTCATTTAATACAATTCTGTTATATCATGAGGAGCTATTAGAGAAACTCCTTACTGAGATTCTTAGACTAGGATTGTCAGATTTAGCAAAAGAAAAGAAAATCATATATAGACATAGATACCATATATGTATATGCACACATACATGTGTGTACATATGTATATATATCTCAGACGATTGAATTTAAATTTTATACAAGCAAAAATATTTATAAGTTATGAATATTTATGAGTATAACCTGAAATTCAAATTTACTGGACATTCTGTATTTTATCTGCTAATCCTATCTCTGAGAAACCAATGTGGGGAAAACTTCCAGAAAAGTGGAATGCAATAATTGTATCTTCCAAATCAGAGATAAAGAGAGAACTTAAAAGATGACTTCAGAAGGACAGAGGACTGGTTGTGAGTGCTTTCAGCTAGTGGTCAGTCTCCCAGGTGGATGGCACCTGCTTCTGCGTAGCAAGCTGCAGAAGTAGTAAGGGGGAAAGGCCCAGAACTGAGTAGAAGGAAACCCAAAACTGAAATGGGTGGGACTAAGTCTGTGCCATGCCATCCCCAACCCCAATTCTATCACTTTGACCTTGTTCTGCAATAGTCTTAGGCAATCCAAACAGAAGATAAAGGAAGGGTAAGCAACTTAAAGCAGTGTCTTTGTGAAACTGTATTAGTCTAGACCAATAAGGAAAGTTCTAGGCACTTTGAAAAATTGAGTTTAATGCAAGACTTTGGCTAAAGGGAGACGGAAGATCTGAAGGTGCCGTTACCTCCCTTAGGGCTGCAGAAACAAAGGTATGCTACCAACCTGTGCCTGTGATCCTTGTCGCATTGAAAACCCTGCAGTCAGATCTGAGATGTCTCATCTAGAACCAAGGCACACATCTGCCAGAACCAATGCTAGCATCTCCACAGTTCCTGCCAGTGGTACCGTTGTCACTTTAGACAGCACTGCCAGAAAGTAGAAAAAGATGGCGCCCTGTTCTCCTGCCTTGTAATCTCACTTCAGTATGTCCCATTGACTGGACATGACAGGAAGCCAACTGGCAAGGGAGTTTGGAGACATGCTTTATAGTCTTCCAGCCCTGGTAGGCAAGCGTTCATATGGAGCTGAGCAAATACAGACACCATTTGGCACAGTTCGCTCCTGGCAATTCATTTCCAGACCCTCCCTTCCTCCCATAATTATACTTCCAAACAACAACCTTGATGACATCGGATTTGCACACAGCAAAAAGCAGTTAACCTCATAAATGTACTTGTGCCCCCAAAAGGGCCACACACTAGCTCAAATAAGTGAGTGCCTAATATTAATTCCATTTCTAACTTAGTTACGAGCCCACTTACATATACTACTCTCTAAAGAAGCAATTGAAATGCTTCCTCCATAATATAGTAGGAAAAGGGGGGAGGAAAAATGAAAAATATATAAAATATGCATATAGCAAGCATATAGGAAAATAGGAGAAGTCGCTACAGTTCTCATTTCTGTAACTATCCATCAGAGCATAGTTGATATTTATAACTTCCTTAATCAATGATTTATTTCATATTCTCTTTGCCCTAGCCAATACTCTAGCTGGTTGATGCTCTTTATCTAGCATTTGACCTAAACATTTATTTTTGAACATTTTGATTCCTTATTGGCCCTGCTTTTTTACTGGATTTCTATAATCTTGCATCAATGTTACCATTCTGCATGGAAATACTAAGAAGCACCCCCATAGAATCCCTTGGACTTCTTAGTCTTCCCTGCCCCTAATAGCAACATTCTATTTCCATCTGATAATCAGAATAATATCCCCCACCCACCCCCAAGCCTGGACAGTAATCTCATTATTTACCTCTAGGTTCAATGGCATGAGGAGCTCAAAATAACCAGGTAGAAGTCTCAACTTCAATTTGATTGAAAATAATATTGTGATCCTTAGAAATTTTCCTCCCAGGAACTAAAACTCCTAAATCAGATAAGTCCAAAATTGTGGGGACAGGAAGCAAATGTTTGGAAGTCTTTTATTAGGTGCATGAGTGAATGAGTCATTCTTGCTTCCACTCTTGACTTTTAGACTTTGGTATTCTTGCTGTGAAAGAAAGACCATGACATATTCATCACAGGTTCAAAGTATATATCACACACTATGGGGAAAGAGCCCGACCTCCCAAGGTGCTATTTTCCAACTGGTGTGACAAGCAGCGTATTATTCTTGAAAACCAGCTGCAGTTAACACCTTAACCAATGACTTTCAAGCAGGAGGGCTGCCAAAGGGTCTGTCCTACCTTCTCTTGCAGTTTATTTTTGTGTTGAAAATCTGATCAAGCCCCGTTCATATACAGCACTGATGTTTGATGCTAAAATGCTGGGTCTGCCACCATTCCTATCGCCATCACTGACCGGAGGCACCTTCTTTTCTCCTTGTCCTACCTTCCAACCTCCTGTTGACACTCTCCATTGGCAGAACCTGGCAAAAAGCTGACTGAAATGTAGTAAGTAGGCTTCTAGCTCCATTTTCAGAAAACAGTCTACAGCAAGACATGTATGGAGCTGAGGAACAACAAACACCATCCAATACAAGAAATGTCCTCAAAGAATTTTAGGAAGATGAAAGCACATAGTCATAATAACTCACTTTTCCCAATGCTGAAATTACTCCAATTCTTTCGTGAGCTAAAGCACCAGCCCTCACCAAGGAGAGGGAAACACTTAATTTCTTTTTTCAAAAGCAAAACAGAGTCTTAGAGAATACAAAATGAGACTCTATAATCAGCAATTTAAAAATTACTTACCTTAATACAGGCAACGTGGTTTGCTGAGCATTTTACTTGTATCACTGAGCACAAACAATCCCATGGATAAGCACTGTGATGGCCCTCATCTCAGTGATGAGGAAACTGAGGTTTATAAAGAGACTAAAGAATTTGCGCCCCGGTCACCCAGGCAGCAAATGAGACGGATACCCAGCCAAGCTGGTTCCTGTATCGCGTTCTCAATCACCGTGACTGCATGGTCCTCGAACAAATCTCACTTTGCTTCCAATGCCTCTTATAACCAAGTTGGCACTTTGTAAAGCAGATTTCTAGGACTAAATTTAGTTTAAAGGTCCCACTGAGCTTTATTACTATTAATTCTCCCAAATGTATTAATGAGTTAAATTAATATATATAACCTCAGCCTGATTTTTTGTTATGTGAAAGTGGACCTAGCAAACAAATACAAAGGAAGAGCACAATGTTTGGCATATAGCAAACAAACAATGAACATGTACTTATGAATGGATTAATCATGTCCCTCTGCAAAAGTGCAAAATGTACCCACCATGTTTCGTATAGAATAAAGCTACTCCCTTCCATATGGTGTTTAAAAAATTTCTTCAAGTGGGAAGCATTAAGCACCTGTAAATTATTTTAACTTCCTCCTCTGTTCTGTATCCAATGAAGGAGAGCTACCCCAGTCCAACATCTTTATTGTAGAAGAGAGAAAGGCAAAACTTACCAACTCTTTTAAGGAAATCAGATAAGGTTACTAGCTACAAAGCCCAAAAGATATTATACTGACATTTTCTGAGGTCACACACCACGGAAGCAATATATCAGGGGTCCCTAAGTAAGGGTTTGACTTTTGGTGCCCTCTCTAAAGTCTTGAACACACTTTAATTATCTCTGAGTTATGAATAATAGTGAAGCCAATTAGAATAAGGTTATAGTTTCAAGGGTGGACCCATAAAAAGAAAGCTCTGGCTCTCACAGCAAACACCAAGAGAGTCCTTAGACATGAGATTTTCGGGTCCTGGACCTATATATAATCAGGAGTCCTGATTCTCCTTGTCCTTAGTTAATAGAAATTGAAATTGTAATGTGGACCTTATTATCCCTTCATGAAAAAAAAAATAATTAATAATGAATGTCCTGATTGTCCTTCATCCTAATAATGTATCTGGACCAAACTAAAAGACAAAGGAGCGCTGTGAAGAAATTGATGAGATGGAAACAATGTCCCCAAGGGTCCCTTCTCCAAGTTGTCCTGCTTGTCCTCCTCTCCACAGCTCCTGTCCTCTCTCTGTGCTCCTACCCCCAGGCGCTGAAAGACCACTCCACTCCTGCAGTTAGGAAAATGTTAATGGAGGTACTTCCTTTTGCTACTAGGTTCTGTCATATTTCCCCAGGAACTTCTCACCTCTGCCCATTCCCAACCTTGACCTAGAGAGCTGGCACCTTATGGTAGCCCTGAGACAATGACTCTTAGTGCACCACCAAATCCCTGATTCATTGCTGCCTTCCTGAAAACGTCAGACAGGGAGCAGGTCTAATCATTCATTCACCTGCAGAAAACTTAATTTATTGACCAGTTATCCAGGTACTCATCTTGCTCTGTTCTGTCCCCTAAAGCATATCTTCTTTCTTTTGTGTTTTGGTTGTTGTTGTTTTATTTTTTTAATGAAGCCTTAAGGCTTATCCTTCACACCTAACTACCAGCTGCATCCCCACAGCAGGCAACTCCTTAATGTGACAGGCAAGCACATTATGCTAAGTAGATAATCACAACAATTAACTGAAAAGGTTATAATTTCATCCTGTTTGGTACAGTTGGCCTGTCAGAAATAATTATGTTAAAATAGATCTCAAGCCTCCCTCTGCAAAACTGAGGGGTTGGGGGTAGAAAGAAAGAAAAAGACAACAGCTAAGAACTTCTAACTTGGCCAAACTGAATGTTCTAGAAGTTCACAGCCTGGCTGAAACCCTAGGGAGATATTTAGCAGAAGAGTCCTCTGAATTGAGTTGGAAACGTTCGCTTTCTAGTTCAGTGATGCCCAATATAAATATTGAGCACAACGTATACAGCAGACTTTTGAGGCATAAGACCTGACCAAAAAGGAGGTCTGTCACCATTCACAAGGAGATGAGAATTCCAGAAGAGTTCTGAGTTGATCTAGAGGTGGGTATTTGCATTCTGGTATATTATCTCCACTCCCAATCCAATTAGCTGTGCGATTTGGAGCACCACACTTTACCTCTTTAATGACCATGTTTATTATTAATAAAATTAAAAACTTGAACTAAAGCACTAATGTTAATTCTCCTAAAATTTGTGATACCAAACGTACACAGACTTCAGTAACAGAAACTTATTTCATTGGCAGCCTTCTCACCGCCACTGGAAGAAAGTTATTTCTACTTGATTCCATTGCTTCTTATTTCCTTCTGTTCTGGCCATATTCCCTGCTAATATGGGTGGAGGAGAGATCACCTTGATTTTCAAATGCTTGCCCTCAAAGAGCTTTCAACCTTACTGGTAGAGCAGAATCTAAAACATGACACAGCTGGGGAAACAATTAGAATATAGTGGACAAAATACGTGGAACTAGACACCATTGTCACAAAATTTGACTAATTTGGAAAATGAAAAATCACTGTGGTGTACATTATAGATCGCTTGGGAATTTCATGGTTTTTTAAAAATATACATTCTAAAACAAACTGTATGTATGGTATTTACATAAAATCGGACCCTTCTATAGTGTGAAAGATTCCAAAAGTACAGGATGAAGAGTGTAGATGCAAGCTACCCTTTTCAGTGTAAGAAGAGGTACCCCATATATGTTTTCTTCTTACATTTTTCATGTCATTGTAATTTACACCCTAGGATCTGAGGATGCGCTCTCAGCTTTTTAAATTTACTTCTCTTCAAAAATGTCCCCATCAATTTTTGTATTATTTTTCTCCCAAATCACAACGGCAAAAAGTTGATCATTTTCCTATTTTCAATTCCTAAATCCATTTGTGTGTCTGACTTACTTTTTATTTAACTATTTCTTGTCCTTGCTACCGAAGTAAGCTTTGTTTGGCAGTATCATGGTCCACAGCACCCCAAATTGCTCCATACAATACATTGCTTATCCATGTCCCTTCCCAGGACAGTAGGACCTCCATAAGCACAAGGATTCTGCCATATCCATCTTTAAACCCCAGCTCCTGTATAGCGTTTATCCTATGGTAAATATTCATAGCAGCCACTCTTGGTTTCCTATTTAACAACCACCCTCTTCCCTTGCCTTTTTTAACTGAGCCCAGGTTACATTCAAGCACTCACCCTTTTCCACATAGCTATGAGCATGAATAGGGGACCCTTGCCCCAGTCCTTGGGAGCAAATCACATTCTATTTTTCATCTTTTTAAAGTTTATTTATATATTTTCAGAGAAGGAGAGAAAATGCAAGTGGGGAAGAAGCAGAGAGACAGGGAGGGAGAAACAGAATCTGAAGCAGGTTCCAGGCTGTCAGCACACATGGGCATTGATCCCATGAACAGTGATATCATGACCTGAGCCGAAATCAAGAGTCAGACATTCAACTGCCTGAGCCACCCAGGCATCCCCATGAATCACATTCTAAAGAGAACAACAATCACATTTCTTTTACCAGTGATTGAGGTCCAGCAATACTGAGAAAGGAAACATGTATTCACATAATAAAACCTTATGTGATATGATATTTCTAAGGTTGGTTAACTCAATAATGGAATGATGTCATCCACGATCCAGATGTTTTCCATCTTTTCCCTTTACTATCCTCAGCTGGTTGGCTTCATCCTCACATTGTATCTGCTTCTGTGCGTGCATAAGGTGGCAGTTACCCATTCTCAGATATCACTTACAAACAAGATAATGCAGAACTTACTTAGCTAATGAGTTACTCAGGAAAGGCTTTTGACATTATCTTGAAAGACTTTTTTTTTGGAATAAAAATAGACACAGAAAGAAAAAAATCACTCACCTCCGGTATATATTTTCTTCTTCATATATGACATCTGGAACTATGTCTTCTTTTAAGAAGATCCAGCATGAACACAAAGCCAACATGTAGAGGAGAGCAGAGAAGAGAAGAAAGATAATACTTCTGATTTAACCAACTATGGCAACTGTCTCCATCACAAGACTTACTATATAAGATGAATTTTTCTTTTTTTCCTCATTATCTAGTTTTTCTTGCTTAATGCCAAAGTCACAAGGAACATAATAAGATTCTCTTAAGAGATGAATACTTTGAATCCTATAGAAATTATTGAAGTTCAGAAAAGAGTCAACAAATTCTGCCTCAACCAGGATTTCTCCACTTCAGTACTATTGCCATTTTGAGCCAGATAATCGTTTGTCAAGGGGGTGGTACTATGTATTGTATGATGTTTACCAGCGTCCCTGGCCTCTACCCACGAGGCCTCACCTCACCACTCACTTGTGGCAATCAAACATTGGGTCCAAAATTGCCAAAAGCCTTCTGAGGGGAAAAATTGCCCCCGTTCAGGACTGCTTGTCTACACCCATCATTATTTAAGTACGTAAGTACTTAAATTCAGAACGAGAGAATGAAACGACTTCTCAAGATCACACAGTAATAGACTAGTAGAGGGAATACAAACCCATCCACACTAATCTTCAGCAGATGTTCATTGTGTGTCCGCTTCTGTTCTTACAGAACAGTGGGTCACTGTGTTTAATGAATTAATGAATCAAGAAATACTATGCAAATGAAATAATGGAAATGTGTTAGTATTAGGTTTGTGGTTAGTGACCAAAACTCAAAATAGGAGTGTTTCCAACTACATGTTTCCTTCTCACAGAAATCCAAGGCTGGGAGAGAGAATCTATTATGAAGATCCTATCTTTCTCAACCTCCTTGTTTTACTAACCTAAAAATGCAGGTCCTGCTTCGGAGTGGATAATCGTGCTAGTTTTGGCCATCATTCTGACGCAGAGCAGTAGGAGAAAGAAAAGGAGGAAGTGTTCATAGCGCCCCACTTCTGAGGCTGTATCATTTCCCACTCATTTCCCCCTCCTTCATTCAGGGGCTGAACCTAGCTGCAAGGAAGGCCAAGGATAGCTAAGTCTTCATTTGGGGCAACCATTTGTGTGGCCAACGTTAACTGTTCTGTTACAGAGGAAGAAGGGGAGAAAAGATATGAGAACACAATAGACAGTCCCAACTACAGTAAGAATTAGAAAGATTGGGAAGGAGAGAACAGAATCAGGAAGGCAAAAGGGGGAAAGAAAAATGAAGAATATTAAGATAAACTGTCCGGCACCTAGTAGATCTTTAATAAAAATGAATTCTCTTTCCTCTTCCAAGTCTCCTTTGGCACTGATGATCTAAGTACTATTACTAGTTATCTGTCTATAGGAGAAAGAGGACAACTATTTAATAGCAAAACCGAAATGCAACTAAACTACTTGCATTAAAATTAAATGTAACTTTACTGACATTTTTATTCAAACAGAGAACTAAGGGTTTCATCTCCTTGTCCTGTTTCTGACAGCACCTCCATGTGTAACCTGATTATTATTATATTTTTTATTCTGGAGTTGTATCCTGCCGCTTTCTGATATTAATTCATCATGTCTGCTATGCTTACAGCCTTTCTTTCTAAGCTGGTTACCCACAGGAAAGCTGTAGGAACATTTCATATATATATTTATCTCATGCTCATTTCATAGCAGATGGAGTAGGAAATAGGTTGTGTGACAGATGGTTATTAAAGAAGTTTGCTGGTCAGTCACAAGCCATGTGGGCTTTTTGTTTACAAGTCAGAGCAGGCACCGAAAGATTACATTCGAGGAATTGACAGTTTACATTGTTTCCAATAACTAAGACTTGAGGCTGAATTATGCTTTAGTTTCAGCTTTA
This sequence comes from Helogale parvula, assembly GCA_004023845.1. Taxonomy (NCBI): domain Eukaryota; kingdom Metazoa; phylum Chordata; class Mammalia; order Carnivora; family Herpestidae; genus Helogale; species Helogale parvula. The sequence goes on along the minus strand of PJEM01009797.1, from coordinate 13,654 downwards.
TAATGAATAATTCCATTTCAGTTTCTGGGGCTTAGGAAACTATATATCTAGAAAAAAATTATGTATATATTCACTGAAGTTTTCTCTAGGCATCAGACATTGTTCTAAATGCACAAGAATAGGGCATCCTATTGGAACCAAAAGAGAGGCAGAGGTAAGACTCTCAGATCTCCACATAGCACATGCTTCCTGACATCTCAGTCTGAGGTTGGGATCCTTCTTCCACACTCACACAGCAGTGTCCCCGTGACACTCTCGTGGTACTTTCCACACAGAACCACAGGGCTGGCTCCTTAATCTGCTCTCCTTTTACTCTGCAAGTTCTTGAATAGAAGGATTATCTTAGCCACTTCTCAGCACTGTGTACTCAGCACTCCACAAAAGCTAGTTGGACGAATAAAGAAAAAAAATCACAACGAAATGTTGTATTTCATTTAATTCAACAACAATGTAAACAACGGGAACATACACAAAAATTATTCAAAGAAACAATAATGTAAACTAGAGAAACCATGAAGGCATCAAGAAAAAAGTAATGAGTGGGGCACGTAGGTGTCCAGTTGGTTGAGCATCCAACTTCAGCTCAAGTCATGATCTCACAGCTCGTGGGTTCAAGCCCCTTCAAGCCCCGTGTCAGGCTCTGTGCTGACAGCTCAGAACCTGGAACCTGCTTCCGCTTCTGTCTCTCTTTCTCTCCGCCCCTCCCCTGCTCACACTCCATCTCTTTCTCTCTCAAAAATGAATAAACATTTTAAAAAAATTTTAAAAAGCAATGAGAATCCTTATCTAAACAAAGGCACTGGCCCTGTCTCATACACACACAAATAAACTATTATGACTACTCCAGTTAGCTTCAACTTGTCTGCCAGCATGCAATGTCAAAAGAAGAAACAACGTGGACACAGTTAATTCCATTTACAGCTGGTGAAATCATACATCTGCAACCACCAAGAGTTGGCTATTGAAAAGTTAACCATTTTCTAAAGAAATGCCTCTATAAGAGGTATCTGCTTGAGTGGTTCATGCATTCTCTCTACTCTTTTGGCACTGCTGTCCTGGGATGGATGATTTCACACCAGATGACAGGCGGGCAGCCCCTACAGCTGCAAATGTCACTGTGAGATGGATCTGATCAGGCGAGACTTCACAGTGACCTGGTAAGAGATGAATTAGGCATGATGAAATGGCAGGTTACTTTGCTTTGTAACAACAACCAAGACCTATAAAATCAGGTGGACTATTTAAGCAAATTTAGCCTATTTTGCGGTCTTTATATTTTGATATTGGAAACACTTAAACTGGCTTCAAACCCAGTACTTCTAGTCTTTTCGTCTAGAACACTATATTATGCTTTACTCTATATTTCTAACTTAATATAATGAAAAACATCCAGGGTTTGGGAGACTGCACTGTGCAATGTGATTGCAGTAATTAGGTTTTAGAGTACTTGATGGCCAAGCAATACAGCGCAAGAGCAAGCCAACATGAACTCACCCCCCTTTCCCTTCCCTCCGTCGAATCCTCTGTTACTTAAAAGTGACCATAACATGCACTTTGCACTTTTACGTTGTACTGTTTAAGTTACACTTTTGAAGAAAATGCTTTTCGCATTATTTTATAAAATTGGTAATATGATAGGATGTATACTTAAAATTCTCTCTCTCTGTCTCTTACGCGCGCACACACACACACTGAAAATATTTCCGCTATAAATCACATAGACAATTAAGGCAAACTACAACAGTACAGTCTCAAAGCAAAAGCTGAAAACTAGAACAGTGAACATGAACTGCACTGAGGTCATGCTTTCTGAGAGAATTTGCTGATGTCTGTCACCAGGAATCCATGCTTCTCAAACCTCAGTGTGCCTCAGAATCACGTGAAGAGTTTATGAAAACACACCCGGCCTGACACACCTGCCAGGCTTTCTGACTCAGCATCTCTGGGCCGGGCACCAGGAATGTACATTTCTAACAATTCTCCGGTGGTAAAGTTGTAGGTGCTGCTGGTCCAGAGAGCACCTGCTGAGAAGCAGTGGTGTGTGAACCAGTGAATGGAAAGAGCTGGTGCCAACAAGACTTGGTACCCACCCCTCCACCCACACGGTGCCCCTCCAGCTTATTGTGACCTCACATTAAAAAGATAAAGCAAGCAAACAAACAAACCAAACAACCAAGGATCATTTCTATTCCTCACCTCATCTGAGTTATCCATAACCTTTGCCATATATGAGTGCCTTCTCTTCCTGATACATTTTCTCCACTTGGGTTCTAGAACACTGCTCTCTTGATTCCCTCCCCCCTAATTTCACAGGCCATGACTCCTCAATTTCTTTTCTCTGTTTCCCCTCATCTTCCAGACAGTAAATGTCAAACTAAATCAAGGTTCAGTCTTTGAGCTATTGGACTATCTACACTTATTCCCCGAGTGGTCCAATCCAGTTTCCTGGCCAAATAGAAGCTTCAGCTAAAACTCATAAACTTCTACCTCCAGGCCAGACCTCTTCAGTATACTCCCAATTCATCTATCCATCTGTCTCCCTCAGTGTTGCCACTCTGATGAGTAATGGATTTGTACCATTTAAATGAGCTTGTTCCTCTCCTGATGACCTGCCTGGCCCACAGTATCCCCTATCTTAGAAGCAGCAATTCAATTTTTTTTCTAGTTTTTCAGATTAAAGAAAGTTGGATCTTGTTGCTCTTCCCGGCATTGCCTTCTATAGTCTCCTAGTTATGCATCTTGCTTCTCTCCAACCAGCAAATGAGTTATAAATAAGATCAAATTTAAATTGTAAAGATCATGCCACACCTTAGTCCAATTCCTACCAAAGTCGGTATCCCTTTAACAGTTAAAACGCCTTCCTGCACTGCCTCACTGATGCAAGCTCTTACCATTCTCTTCCCGCCCACTCCAATCTCTCCTCCTTGTAGGTCCTCAGACCTTATGCCACATGTTCCTGCTCAGACAAGGATATGTTTCTTTGTCTGTCTAGATTATTCCCCTCCCATTATTTAACCAATCACGGCTCTATTCAAATGTTGTTTTAATGGGCTTTCCCCGTCTACGTATATGAAGTTGCCAGCTATCAAAACACCTTGTCTCTCTTACTATGCCTATTGTACTGCACAGAACCTCATACAAACTTAAAAACACACATACAAACTTAAATACTATGTAACTAATTGCACATTGCATATTTCTTCCTATAGAGAAATAGACAACTAGAATCTAAGCACATAGTCAGTGTCTTTGTCTATCTCATTCACTGCTCTATTCCACATCTTGAGGAGTTCCCAGCATACAATACTTGGTCATGAATGAAATGACTCGAATGCAGCTCAAACAGGTGGATGAAAAATCTCAAAGATGCGTTAAGAGATGTAGGAAATAAAATGAGTAGGTTGAATATGTACTGGATTGGAGTTCTAAAAAAAAGAGAATAAAGAAGATGAGGAAGAGGCAATACGTAGAAAAGATGAGTGAGAATTTTACAGAATTGATATAAGGCATGAATCTTTAGAATTAAGGAGCACAATGAATCTCAAATAGGATAAGTAAAATCAGATCTACACTTTAAAAGATTGTTGTGAAACCAGAGAATGCCAAAAGCAAAGGTAACATCTTTGAGGCTGTCAGAGAAAAAGATTAGAATAACTACAAAAGAAAGCTAAGTGCAGAAAAATTTTTGAGGCAAAAGTAGAGGCCAGAAGATGGTGATGTATTAAAATGAAAACATTGAACTAAAATAATGGTCATCTTGGAATTGTATGCCAGGATCTTTCAAGAACAGCGGAAAATAAAGAATTTTGTGACCAAAAGAAGTGAATGGCCTATAAACCCTCCCCAAAGGATAAACTTCAGTGGGAAGGAAAATTAGATGGAAGAAGAAATAATGAGCAAATAGTTATATAAACATAGATGACTATAAAAAGGTAATGTAGTAACCACGATGTCAAACGAGATAGAACAATACAGAAACAGAACACTGGAAATAGTAACATGTAAGGCTAAGCACAGTTAGAGTAAATAAATGTTCTGTTGTTAACAGAAGGGCAAAAGCATTGATCTATTTTATCTTTAGCCAAGTATTTATTTAACACATATTAAAAATAGAAATAGATGGGGTGCCTGGGTGGTTCAGTCGGTTAAGCATTTGACTTTGGCTCACGTCATGATTTCATGGTCAGTGAGTTGAGTTCAACATCAGGTTCTGTGCTGACAGCTCAGAGCCTGGAGCCTGTTTCAGATTCTGTGTCTCCCTCTCTCTCTGCTTCTCCCCCACTCATACTCTGTCTCTCTCTGTATCTCAAAAATGAATAAATGTTAAAAAAATAGAAATAGAGTAGGAGAAAAGGGATGAAAATTTTTTAAATTACACCAAGAATATAAGAAAGAAAGAAAGATAGGGAGAGAGAGACAGAGAGAGGGAGAAATGGAGAGAAGCCTACAAAAATTTTTAAAGGTACAAAATACCATGACACAGCAAATCTGTACTTAAAATGAATAATAATAATAATAATAATAATAATAATAATAAATGCAATAAGTGTAAATTACTAAGATTACCAATTTAAAGAAAGGTTATCAGACTAAGTTAAAATATCAAATGATTACTTTTAAACATTAAACCATAGAGATGTTGAATGTAAAAGGACAAAAGAAAATCTATCTGGCAGATTCTAACCAGAAGTTAGTGAAGCTGTATTAATAGTAAGTAAAATAGACTTTGAGGAAGAAAGAATTACTAGAAATTAATAAGACCAGTACAACTAGTTATTTACCCAAGGTATACAAGTGTCCTGTTCTGAAGGGGAGCATGCACCCCAATGCTTATACCAGTGTTATTAACAATAACCAAAGTATGGAAAGAGCCCAAATGTCCAATGACAGATGAATGGATAAAGAAGATGTGGTGTGTATATATACATATATATATGCAATCTAAAAGAATGAAATCTTGCCATTCGCAACTATGTGGATGGAACTAAAGGGTATTATGCTAAGCGAAATTAGTCCATCAGAGAAAGACCAATATAGGATTTCCCTCATATGAGGAATTTAAGATACAAAACAGATGAACATAAGGGACGGGAAGCAAAACTAATATAAAAACAGGGAGGGGAAAACGTAAGAGACTCTTAAATATAGAGAACAACCAGAGGGTTGCTGAAGGGGTGTGAAAGAGGGGATGGGATAAATGGGTAAGTGGCATTAAGGATTCTACACCTAAAATCATTGTTGCACTATATGCTAACTAACTTAGATGTAAATTTAAAAATTAATTAATTAACTAATCAAAAAATATAAGGCAAGTACATATTGATACAATTAATTGAGGAGAAAAAGCTATTTGAAACCGGTGCCAGAACTCCCCACAGCCAAAGGGCCCAGTACATTGGGGCACCTTAATGACCCACAGCTGTGCCATGTGGTACTGATGAATGTACATCTTGATAAAATTTTATTAAATATATTTAATGCTTATTTATTTTTGAAGGAGAGAAAGGGTGTGTGTGTGAGCAGGGTAGGGACAGAAAGGGAAAGGGAGACACAGAATCTGAAGCAGGCTCCAGGCTCCAAGTTGTCAGCACAGAGCCTGATGAGAGGCTCAAACTCAGGAGCCATGAGATCATGATTTGAGCCAAAGTTGGAAACTTAACCAACTAAGCTACCCATGGGCCTCTGGTCTCAATTTTTTTGAAAGCTAACATATGAAGGAATCTGGCTTTATAAAATTTCTAATTAACTATTGTTTGTTTTAAAATATATTTATTTATCCAAAGGATACAGGAGTCCTAATTCATAGAGGCCCTTCTCTCCAATGTTTTTGGCAGGACTTTCAACAATAGCCAAATCATGGAAAGAGCCCAGATGTTCATCAAGTGATGAATGGATAAAGAAGATGTGGTTTATATACACAATGGAATACTACTTGGCAAAGAGAAAGAATGAAATCCCGCCATTTGCAACAACATGAATGGAACTTAAGCTAAGTGAAATAAGGCAGTCAGAGAAAGACAGATATCATATGTTTTCACTCATATGTGAAATTTGAGAAACTTAACAGAAGACCATGGGAGAAGAGAAAGGGAAAAAATAAATACAAATAGAGAGGGAGGGAGGCAAACAATAAGAGGCTCTTAAATATAGAGAACAAACTGAAGGTTGTTGGGAGGCCTGGGGGAGAAGGGGAAATAGATGAAAGGGACTGAGGAGGGCACTTGTTGGGATGAGCACTGGGTGTCATATGTAAGCAATAAACCACTGGAATCTACCCCCAAAACCAAGAGCACACTGTATGCACTTTATATTAACTAACTTGACAATAAATTATATTTAAAACAAAAATAATAAAGTTTAAAAAATTAAATAAAATATATTTATTTTTGTAGGAGTCAGATAGCAACATAGAACAGAAAGTACAGCGTTCCTGTACGCCCCTGATGACAGTCCCCTGCCCACACACAGCCTCCCGACTATCATCTCACACCAGTGGTCCAATTGTTCAATCAATGGAACCACAGTGAAGCATCCTATCACCCAAAGTCTACACTGTGTATTAAGGTTCACTATTGGTGTTGTACTTTATGCGGGTTTTGACAAGCACATAATAACACAGATCCACCATTACAGCATCATATAGAATAGTTTGACAAAAATTATCTGCGTTCTGCCGATTCATTTCTCCCATCTCCCTAGTCCCTGGAAACCATCAATCTGTTGACTGTCAACATAGTTTTGTATTTGCAGAATGCCGTATCATTGGAATCATACAGTATGCAGCCTTTTCAGATTAGCTTTGTTCACTAAGTAACATGCATGTATATTCCTTTATGTCTTCTCGTGGCCTGATAGTTCATTGCTGTTAACTGCTGAGTAATATTCCATTTTCTGGATATATCACAGTTCATTTATCCATATTGGCTGCTTCCCAATTTGGGCAGTTATGAATAAAAGTGCTATTAAGCATCTGTGTGCAGTTTTTTGTGTGGATGTATGTTTTCAGTTCCTTTGGGTAAGTAGCAAAGAGTGCTACTATTGTTTCCTTTTAAGAATTAGAAAACGATAAAATGGATAATTGAGTGCAACTTAAGATACTTATTAAACAAGGTTATCATTTACTATTTCATCTATATTTATTCAAAATAGTTTTTTACATATGAATTTAAATAATATGTATATTTTGTGGATTTTATCTCAAATATGGTTTGTGTGCCCCAGTAAGTCTTTTTTCCCTCAGTCTAAATGTTTCCAAACACTGACCAGCACTCTGAAACAAGCCATTTTAAGTAGAAAAGGGAAAGAAACATTTAAGTGTTTGCAATTACAAAGTATAAAACAAAATGTTTGTAATTAGATCAGCCAAACATATAAGGGAGGATCAATTCAAATATGTAAAGTATCATTTCAAATATATAAAACATAAATGAACTGATTCACAAAAAAACAAAAACAAAACTGATGAATCCATACTCCCCCCAGTAACTGATTGATCAAATCTACTCTCTTCACCACAGAAAATGAGCATATCAAAGATAAGAGAAACACATAGCCCTCTATGTCTATGCCACCATAGTTTCCTCTTTTATTGGATTTTTGCCTGAAGTAGCTCTAAGACATTTCTGCCCTTCTTCTCCCAACTTGTGTTATTATATCATTTCTTCATTGTCAGATGAAATTACACTTTTATTCTGTTCTGCATGCTAATTGCTGCCCTTTTCTTGGTCTAACTTCTATAGTCAAATATCATCAATGCTCTTTATATTTTCTTTTTATTTAGTCTCCCTGTTTACTTTGGCATGTTTTATTTAAATTTCTTTCTGTCTCTGTGTTGATCTACCTTGTTCTTTTCTATCACTTACATATTACTCATATTAATTTTAATGTACTAACATTTATTATAAACTGAACTGCCTATTTAAATGTTATATTTTTAAAGGTTTAGGAAGTTAAAAGAATAACCAAATCATATCTAAATAAACTGTAAGATAATGTTCACAATATTTAATAGGAATCACTTGATTTAGGGCCTTAAGGAGAACAAATAGATTTACAATAATAAAGGGTTAAATAAAACTTCCATGTGGTTGTGGGAAAATGATGCATCTATTTCTTTTCAAATCAAATTTATTAAATTTGGGTTTATAATATATTCATCTATGTGAGCCTCTCTCTTATTATTTTAATCCAATACTAGTTATTTGAAATGAAAACAGATCTCAACCTATAATTAGGAGATCTCTGAAAGGAAACCTAGTAGGTGGACAAAATATTACATAAGTAACAAATTAGAAATTATTCACAGTTTTTAAAGTCTTGACTAAAATTGCTCTCTTATTTTTTTAACATTATATCTAGACTTTTTAAATATATAAACACCTACTTGCTAGATGTGGCTGGAAATAAGCCACAGCAGTCTGAATTTTAACAAACTCCATGGGTGACTCTGTCACATCTTAGTCTGCCTTCACATGAGGACCACACTGCCTAGAAGGGTGTGAACATTGTTTTCTGGAAGGAGACAAATCTTAGGTATTACAATCCTTACATCAAAGCTCTACCCTAGATAATAAAAATGTCTTAGTATTTATTCATGAAAAGGGGGTGAGGTAACCTCCAAAAATTCTCCTTGGGAGAGGCTAAAGTGGAAAAGAATTGAGAAACATGGGGGTAGGTCAACAAGAGTAAGGGTCTCATGAGAATTCTTGTAGATGAAAAGAGCCCTGATCTAGGAACTTAAACCCTGAATAAGTCTCAGAAAAGTTAATGAAGAAGGGAAGTGATTTCCCAGCAAGATCTGTGCCCAATTTCCCTGGTAGAGCAATTTTCAGGCCAAGGGTAGGATCAAAAACTGTAATTTGCAAGTGATTGGGCTGGTTCATTTACCTCAAAAGGACAGAACTAGTTATTGCCTCAGGAGTAAATAAAATAAAACTCTAGTTCAAATGGCTTGGTGAGTACAGCAGTAGCTAGGAGTGGTATTGGCCATCAGACCTAAAGTGCTTGTATGAATCCCATAAGTGGAATCAAGGCACTGACAGTTCAGGATTTAGGTGAATTTGTAAGTAGGGATTTCCCAATATGAAGTGAAGAAAAAGCATACAAAACATATAGGAAGAGGGGTGCCTGGTTGGGTCAGTCTGTTGAGTGAAGGTCTCTTGATTTGGACTCGGGTCATGATCCCAGGATTGTGGCTTCGAGCCCCCCTCTCTCTCCCTCTGCCCCTCTCCCCCATCTCCCACTTGCACCACAACCACTCTCTCTCTGTCTCTCTCTGTCTCTCTCTGTCTCTCTCTCTCTCTCTCTCTCACACACACACACACACACACAACAAACAAACAAACAAATAAAAAGTGACCATAAAGGGAGAACAATAGAGAAAAACAAGTTCACTTTAGGTACAGGTTGTCTGGCAAGATGGGTGTGTGTGTGTGTGTGTGTGTGTGTGTGTGTGTGTGTTATACACCACAATGACATGAATCAATGTGCAATCTGTTATTAGCAATCTATTCCCTTTTCAAGTATACAGTTCATATGTTGCCTGCTTATTTGTTGATCTTTCCATCATCAAACATGTAACAGGTGATTGGTAACTGCTGAAGGACTGAATCTAAGACTGGATAAGACTGTCATTGCCATCCTTGAAAATCTAGCTTTCTCCTTAGGCCTGTTTATATTAACCTTATGGGACAAGAAACATTTTTTTTTATTTTTTAAATGTTTTATTTGTTTTTGAGAGAGAGAGAGAGAGAGAGACTGAACAGGGGAAGGTCATAGAGAGAGGGAGGCACAGAATCTGAAGACAGGCTCCAGGCTCTGAGTTAGCTGTCAACACAGAGCCCTACTTGGGGCTCTAACCCATGGACTGTAAGATCATGACCTGAGCCAAAGTCGGATACTTAACTGACCCACCCAGGCACCCCGACAAGAAATATTTTAGAATCTAATGAAATCTGCCCCTGTGTCTATATACCTGTTTGGATATAATTTGGGGGGATTTCTGTGGGTCACCAGTTGCCTAGAAATTCATCTACAGAAGAACCATTGCTGTAAGCACTGGGCGGGAGCATTGATATTTTCTGAGTAATTACTTTCACTTGGTTAACATCAAAAAATACTTTCTACCAAATGAGAGAACCACATAGGCTAATTATACCTTTTCAGTGGCATTCAATTTTCATATTCTTTTAGATCATTTTATCACTTTTGCCTGGGTGTAGTGGTTCCTATACTACAACTAACATCCAGAATTTCTCACTCAGAAACCAGGAGGTCTGAGGGGTTTGGTCAGTCAGTGACCCAACCAGACCAGTTTTATGACCAGAGTCATGACCCCGATTAAAGCTTGTCTCTCCTTCCAAAACAATTATGAAGACCTTACACCCCAGCCTGAGAAATATCTAATTTAAAGTTTTTAATCACGGGCTCTTAAATAATTGAAACAATTTCAGATGAAACAATAGGAATCCCCAGCAACCTTTTCATAGTTTGTGGGAATAACAAGAAGACTTGTCTAGGCACACACAATTTCAGTAATTGCAACAATCTAAGAGGATTTAGAAGCATTTCTAATTAGTCAGCATGTCAAAATGAGGAATGTAGGCTCAACAATATTTTCATAGAACTCGTAAGTGCCACAAAAAGGGGAGAATGGAAAGTATGTTAATGCAAAGCTTTTCTTCTCCTGCATTCAGTTCTCCTTTTAGTTACTTCTCATACTGTCTAAACCTTCCTAGAAAGAGTAATTTAAGAACTTATAGCTGCAGAGGTGCAAAGCCAACTGCATTCTGTTTAAAGAAAGGGAGTCTAAGTGCTGCTCTCCACACACGGGCACTAGGGCAAGACAGACACTCATAAATCTCCTGCAGGTCTAAGGAAGGAAGATTCTGAAACATGATGGATGTGTAACAAGCCTCTTGTGAACTTATTTCTGGAGACATGTGTCTACTTATAAGATCAAGGGGCCTGGAACAGCGTGATACAGCACTTGGTCATGCATTCAACAAGCTTATTTAGTACCATCTGTATGCAAGTCACTTTGGGTAACCTGGATGATTTAGAACATAGAGTTACTAAGAGCTGCTGCCTGGATCGATCCTATGTGTAGACAGCAGTAATGACTGTTAAAACATCATTGATTTAAAGGATGCTATATGACCTCCTGTGCCCAAAACTGTCACTTCTCATGGTTGGGTATGGCTTGATCCACTCCTTTTTTTGGCCTCATATGTATTATAGCCCTTTCTTAAGGAACCAAAAGCAGAGGAGTTTCAGTCAATCATCAACAACAACAAGCGCAATTCTAAAAGTCTCATGAGCATTTGTCTACTCTATCTTAGCCCTGGTTTTCCATAAATGGATCCTTTGAATGATCCAACAGCCTTTCAAAATTTTTCATTTTTGCAAAAATTAGCAGAGCAACCAATAACCCTAAAAGATACAACTGGTAATTCTCTGCTAACTGAGAATCAGTTTAACAGGTTAGTTAATTTTTCCTCAAGACCTTTAGCCCACACTAAGATCCCAGAAGTATCAGACACAAGGCAGCCTGGGTACCATTAGAATGTTTTGCTGGCTAGAAGTTTTACTAAAGAGTGATTTCCAGATATGATATTTAGGATCTGACAATGGGCAACACAGGAGAGCAAGATTTGACAAAAATTGAGGATCCACTCATTCAATGAGTATTTATGTAGTATCTCTCTTTTCCAGGCCTATGATAAGTGCTAGGGATACATTAGTGAAGGTGACAGACATGACCTCTCATCTCAAGAGTGAGAGAGACCGAGAAAATGCACAAATAATAAAATCAATATTGTAATTACTGCTGTGAAAGAAATAAAGCAGATGCAATGCTACAAAGATATGTTAGTAGTGATGCAAGCACAGAAGGACCTTGAACATAGGAGCGCTCTACCGCTCAATACAAAGTGGGACAATACAGTGAAACAGCATGGAGAAAAGGGGAGATAAGGGAGAGGATAAAAGAAAGTGACAGTGAAGGAAGGAAGGCTATCTAACCACGCTTGCTGCCATCTGAAACTGACTTTGGATTTCAAGGATACAGCCCCTAGGTACTATGCATTAGGGTCTGATGCACACAGGTAGCTGGGATCCAGAAGGTCGCACCTCTCAGAGTTCCTCTGGCATTCCTATGAGGTTTGGCAATAAAAACTTGGAGAACTTCATGATAAGGTAGACTGTGGAGTGACAAAACTCATAAACTGTGAACAGTAAGTTGAACTAAATTCCTAAGTACATCTACACTTGATGCCCCAAGTGATGGAAAGTGAATGAAGCTATACCAGGCATTACTTCTAACAAGACTATGCTTACCTGGCAATTTATACAATATAAAATTATCCTGGATTATATATTAATTGTTTAGGATGGGAAGACACAGTGCGTTGCAATTAAAAATGCATGAGATTAAAAAGGTAGCATTTTCACAACACTGAGATCTATTCTAGACTGTGGGAACCCACGCTCCTCTCCTTCTCCCCATCCATTCCCCATCAAAGAGAGGATGGTGGTAGAATAGAGTCTGGCCCACTGTTCTGCAAATTGAGGGACCCAACAGTGCAACAGTAAATCATCTCAGAAGTAACCAAATCACATTAATTATGAGTCAGTCAAAAATTATGGCCCCACCTATGGATGTTGGGTCTGAGTGATATGGACTGATTTTTATGCTACCCTCAAATCTGAAAATGAATAAAATAAAGGGAACTCTAATTCTGAAATTTTCTGACCAGACACATCCATAACGGAATAAAGCTGAGGTCCCTTAGTTTTAGCAACAACTCTATGAGAAACCAGGGGGATATAATCAGACAATGATGCATATCACATGTGCATCCTTTTGCATTGCTTTTTTGTTGATTAAATAATTTTGAAAGTCAAAATAATTTCTGTCAAGACTGAGTCATTATTCTCCCCAGACATTGAAACAGGGCAAGTATTGCCTAAATAAGAGTAAGAAGCATGAAATCCCACTTTAGAAGACTACTCTCTTATTCAGAGGGTTCTGCTACCTGAATTCTGTCCAGGAAGCCATGGAATGTAATTCCCCAGGGTATCTTCAAATGGTGTGTTGTCCCCTGAGCAGAGCCATTGTGGAAAATCAAAATCACTAAAAACTGGGTGAGTTTGTCAATGAGAGAACAGTGAGATCCTCTGAGTAATGGAAGAAGCTGACCAAGATATGGTCATGAACTTGAACTCTGTGATCTGGTAGATCCCATTTTTACTAATGTGACTTATTCATTTACTTTCTTTTTTTTTTCTTTTTTTTTTCTTTTTCAATAGACTTTCCCAGAAGGAATTTCTTTTTATTTATTTATTTATTTATTTTATTTTATTTTTTTAAAATAGTTTATTGTCAAATTAGTTTCCATATAACACCCAGTGCTTCTTCCCCCAAGTGCCCCCCACCATGACCATCACCCCCTCCCGCCCTCCCCCTTCAGTCCATGGTTCGTCTCCAGTATTCAGTCGTCTCCCTTGATCTGTGTCCCTCACTCATCCCCGCTCTCTTTCCCCCTTCCTCTCCCCATGGTCCCCTGCCAGGTCTGTCCTGTTAGACCTATGAATGCAGACATATGGTATCTATCCTTCTCTGCCTGACTTATTTCGCTTAGCATGACACCCTCAA
>PJEM01009796.1:0-68146 GCA_004023845.1 Helogale parvula | reverse complement strand
ATTAAATCCAATTATACAGCAAACACTCCCAAAATAAACTTAGATTGTATTGCAGTTTCACTTAACAGTATATAAAATGCTGTGTTGTGACAGGTATCAACTATCCATTAGATACTGAATCAATTTTTCTTAAGCACTACTAACTGCTTGCTTTTCTTGAAGCTAGATCATTCTGAAAATTTCCTGTTAGACCTATGAGCGCGAACATATGGTTTCTGTCCTTCTCTGCCTGACTTATTTCGCTTAGCATGACACTCTCAAGGTCCATCCACTTTCCTACAAATGGCCATATTTCATTCTTTCTCATTGCCACGTAGTACTCCATTGTGTATATATACCACATCTTCTTGATCCATTCATCAGGTGATGGACATTTGGGCTCCTTCCATGTTTTGGCTATTGTTGACATTGCTGCTATGAACATTGAAGTACATGTGCTCCTATGCATCAGCATTTCTCTATCTCTTCGGTAAATCCCTAGCAGTGCTATTGCTGGGTCATAAGGGAGTTCTATGGATAGTTTTTTGAGGAACCTCCCCACTGTTTTCCAGAGTGGCTGCACCAGTTTACATTCCCATGTTTTTCAAAGCACAGTATCTTCTTTCCTTTGGTTCTAGCCGAAAAAGACAGCATTGAGAATCCGGGACAGTTTTGCAAAAGAATGAAACTGGACCACTTTCTTATACCACACACAAAAAAGTAAATTTAAAGTGGATGAAAGACCTAAATGTGAGACAAATCCATTAGTATCATAGAGAATAAAGGCAGTAACATCTTTGACATCATCTACAGCAACTACTTTCTAAATAGGTCTCCTGAGGCAAGGGAAACAAAAACAAAGGTAAACTATGGGGACAGCATCAAAGTAGAAAGCTTCTACACAGTGAAGAATACAATACACAAAACTAAAAGGAAACCTATGTAATGGGAGAAGACATTTGCAAATGACATATCTGATAAAGGGCTAGTGCCCAAAATATATAATAAAGTTATAAAAACTCACACCAAAAAAATGAATAATCCAGTTAAAACATAGGCAGAAGGCATGAATAGGCATTTTCTCAAAGAAGATATACAGATGGCAGACAAACACATGAAGAGATGCTCAACATCACTCATCAGGGAAATACAAATCCAAACTAGAATGAGGTAGCCCCTCACACCTGTCAGAATAGCTAAAATGAACAACACAAGAAACAACAGGTGTTGGTAAGTATGTGGAGAAAGGGGAATCCTCTTGCATTCTTGGTGGGAATGCAAACTGGTACAGTCACTCTGGAAAACAGTATAGATGTTCCTCAAAAAGTTAAAAATCGAACTACCCTAATATCCAGCAATTGCACTTCTAGGTATTTACCCAAAGAATAAAAATATTTACTAATTCAAAGGGATATTTCCACCCTGATGTTAATTGGCAGCATTATCTACAATAGCCAAATTATGTAAACAACCCAAGTGTACATCAATTGATAAATGGATACAGAAGAGGTGATATATATATTCACACCTACACACTATATATATAGTTAAATATTACTTAGCGATGAAAAAAATAAAATCTTGTCATTTGCAACAACATGGATGGAGCGAGAGAGTGTTATGCTAAGTGAAATAAGTCAGAGAAGGGAAAATACCATGATTTCACTCAAATGTGGAATTTAAGAAATGAAACAAATGAACAAAGGGTGGGGAGAGAATGAGGTAACCCAGAAAACAGACTCTTGAATATAAAGAACAAAATGAGGGCTGCAGGAGGGAAGGTGAGATGGGTGAAATAAGTGATGAGGATTAAGTATGCACCTATTGTGATGGGCACCAGATGTTGTATGGAAATACTGAATCATTATGTTGTACATCTGAAACTAATATTACACTGTATTTTAAACAACTAGAATTTAAATTAAAAACGAAAAAACATAAAACCTGAGTTATTTCCAATTATTTTCAAAAAAAAAAGATGTCTTAGAATTGTTTCTCAGGGCACCTGGGTGGTTCAGTTGGTTAAGTGGCCTACTTCAGCTCTGGTCATGAGCTCACGATTTGTGAGTTTGAGCCCTGCGTCAGGCTCTGTACTGACAGCTCAGAGCCTGGAGCCTGCTTCTGATTCTGTGTCTCCCTCTCTCTCTGCCCCTCCCCTGCCTACGCTCTGTCTCTCTGTCTCCCAAAAATAAGTAAATGTTAAAAAATTTTAAAAAGAATTATTCATTTCTCTCTAAAGTATATACATGGACCTTGAAGTTGCTATAATATTTGACCATCTCTGAGAACCCACATGCATGCCTGTGTATATGTAATTTTTAACTTGCGCATCTTCTGAAACATATAAGTAATGGAAGGATTTGTGTTTAACTGTACAGGAAGCAGTGAAAGAAAACAATAAGAGAAAAGAAATGGAAGAGAAGACTAGGAGGGCAAAGCTCGCAAAAGAGAAAGCTGAACAAGAAAAGTTAGAACGCCAGAAGAAAAAGAAACAACTCATTGATATAAACAAAGGTATGAAGTACTTTAAATTTTTTTAAAGATAAACTAATTTCACTTAATTAATTTTGGATTATAAAGTAAGTAATTGTGTCTTGGGTAGAATTTTCATATTATTCGTTATTTGTGTCAAATTTCTCTCATATTATCTATATTTCTTATCACCCTACACTGAGCACACAGGATTTTTGAGAATCAGTACAGGTAATATATTGTTGAAATGGTCTCTTTCCCTTCATTTATTTTATCAGATTATATTCTGGATAATGCAGTGGTGAGGAAAGAAAAGGGTGAAATGAAAAGAGGAAACACAGTATGGGGAGATGAGCCCTCTGGCTCTAATCTCATTTTGTTGACACATGTCTGATGATAATGCAAATAATAACAGTTTTCC
Source organism: Helogale parvula (assembly GCA_004023845.1). Taxonomy (NCBI): domain Eukaryota; kingdom Metazoa; phylum Chordata; class Mammalia; order Carnivora; family Herpestidae; genus Helogale; species Helogale parvula. Next base: position 65,274 of record PJEM01009796.1, on the reverse strand, counting down.
TTGGGACTTTGAACATTTCAAGTCACAATAGATATTGACAGCACTATTGTAAGTTGAAAACAATAGAGAGACATCTTATTCAACTGTGAGCCTAAGCACAAAGATGCTGTATGTCATCATGTAAAGTAAGTTGTTTTCTTGGTTAATAAGATTGACTATATATTATTGGGAGGGGTATTGTTTTTGTTTTCTTTTTTTTAGGAAGAAATGGTAAATAAAGTGATTAGACCAAGTATCTATGCTCTGAAAGTTTAAGAAAAATTAAGAAAAAAAGCATAGCCTTTGCCACTGAGGGTTTGATAATTTATAAGCATAATAAAATCTGAACAAGATATGAGAACATGATTAATATGGACCACATATTTCTTAATATAATGACAGTAAAAATTGCAAGCACTGTGTAATGCTGACCATGTGCCAAGCACTGTTCTAAGACTTTGACATGTTTTAACTCAGTTAATCTATATAACATAAGAGGTAGGTGCTGCTATTACCTCATCCTAGTAAGGAAATTGAGGTTCATAGAAATTAGAGAACTTGCCCAAGATCACATAAATAAGCGTAACACCAAGATTAGAATCCAAGGAGTCTGGCTATAGAATCTTTGCATTTATAAATGACATTGTCAAATAATAATAACTATTAACAACTACTAGCATGTAGCACTATGTACCAGGAACTATTGCAGGAGTTTTACATATATGAACATTGAATCCTCATAAAATCTTATTAGTAAAAGGCTAGTATCTCATATTTAATGAGGAAACTGAGGGACACAGAAGTTAAGTAACTTACCCAAGTTCACAAAGATAGTAGAAGGTAGAATCAAGATCTGAATCTAGGCAGTCTGGTCAAATTTAATTATAATTATTTTTATTATAACTATTAATTATAATTATTAACCGTTACCAATTATTCTGTACTAATGTCTCTTAAAGGCTAATATTCTGAAATGGTATCTGTACCATTAAGTTTATTCTTTATACCTTTAAAATATATAACAATTTTTGGGAATTTTCTATAGTTTATCTTTTCTATCCCATGAAATAAATTTAATTTTAAAAGAAAAAAAGTTAAAAAGAGTAGCATCGACATAATTTAGCAAACAAACTTCATTATTAGGATCAAAAGAATTGGTCCTGACTGAAGATACTCAATTAGGAAAAGCAAGGAGTATTCATAGGAAGTTCTCACTCAAAAGGTGATGGAGTCAGTAGAATAGGACTAAAAGTTATTCCCTTTTGTGCATGGACTAGTAGTGAGATAAGAGTCTGGAAGAAAGGGTGCCTGGGTAGCTCAGCTAATTAAGCATCTGACTCTTGGTGTCAGCTCAGAGCCTGGAGTCTGCTTCAGATTCTGTGTCTCCCTCTCTCTCTCTCTGCTCCTCCCCCACTCATACTCTGTCTCTCTCAAAAATAAAATAAAATATTAATTTTTTAAAAAATAAGTAAACTTTAAAAAATGGGGATCTAGAAGAAGTAGGGGGCAGATGGTGCATTCACTTGGCTATGCTTAGGCCTTTATCCTGAAAGCTATAGGAAGCCTATACATATTTATAAACGGAAAAGTGATATGCTTGATAGATTTCTTAGAAAGATCATTTTGACAGAAGCATAGAGAATGGATTGGAAAGGGAAGGGCCTATGTAAACAGAGGTTATAAAGTTATTATCATAATCCTGACAAGAGATGTTGACAGCCTAAATTAATTCAGTAATAGTAAAGTTAAAGAAGTTACCAATAAGAGGTATATTTGAGTTCTATGGGATGTGGATATATAGAGACAGATTTATTTAAAGGAACTGACTCATGTGATTATGGAAGCTGGCAAGTCCAAAGCCTGTAGAGTAGGGTGTCAGGATGGACCCAGTGAAGAGTCAGTATTTCAGTTGAAGTCTGAAGGCAGTTGGCTTACAGAATTCCTTCTCACTCAGGGGAAGTCAGTCTTTTTTTTTTTTTAATGTTTATTTTTGAGAGACAGAGACAGAGATCGAGCATGAATGAGCAGGGGAGGGGCAGAGAGAGAGGGAGACACAGAATCAGAAGCTGGCTCCAAGCTCTGAGCTGTCAGCACAGAGCCCAATGTGGGGCTCGAACCCACAAACCTTGATACCACCACCTTGGCCCACAAGTTGGACAGTTAACTGACTGAGCCACCCGGGTGCTCCAGGAGAATTCAAACTTTTGATCTATTCATGCCTTAAGCGGGTTGGATGAGGCCCACCCACATTATGGAGAGCAATCCATTTTATTCAAAATCTACTTATTTAAATGTTAATCTCATCCCAAAACAGCCTCACAGAAACATCCAGAATAGTATTTGAATAAATATCTGGGCACTGGAGCCCAGCCAAGTTGACACATAAAATTAACCATTACCAGAGGGGTGATAAATGGTAGAACTGACAGACCCTACTGGTTGATTAGATGTGGGAATTGAAGAAGGCAGCATAAAAGAAGGTGATACCCTTCATAAAGAAAATTATTCAGGAATAGAGCAGTTTTCATCAGTAAGGTTACAATGTGTAGTGTCATTTTGAACATGTTTCATTCTCAGACATTTTAGATCAGAAATGTCTACGTAGCCATTGTATATGTGTGTGTGAAACTCAGGAAAGAGGTTTGGACAAGACAGACAGACTTGAAAATCGCTGGTATCATTTTTTTTCTTATCAAATGTTGTATTTTTTAAAGTAGTTTATTGTCAAATTAGTTTCCATACAACACCCAGTGCTCTTCCCCACAAGTGCCCACCTCCATCACCATCACCTCTTTTCCCCCTTTTCCCTTCAACCCTCAGTTCGTTTTCAGTATTCAATTGTCTCTCAGGTTTTGCGTCCCTCTCTCTCCCCAACTCTCTTTCCCTCTTCCCCTTCCCCTGGTCCTCCATTAGGTTTCTCCTGTTCTCCTGTTAGACCTATGAGTGCAAACATATGGTATCTGTCTTTCTCTGCCTGACTTATTTCGCTTAGCATGACACCCTTGAGGTCCATCCACTTTCGTACAAATGGCCAGATTTCACTCTTTCTCATTGCCATGTAATACTCCATTGTATATATATATATACCTCATCTTCTTGATCCACTCATTAGGTGATGGACATTTAGGCTCTTTCCATGTTTTGGCTATTGTTGACATTGCTGCTGTGAACATTGGGGTACATGTGCTCCTATGTATCAGCACTTCTGTATCCCTTGGGTAAATCCCTAGCAGTGCTATTGCTGGGTCATAAGGGAGTACTATGGATAGTTTCTTGAGGAACCTCCACACTGTTTTCCAGAGCGGCTGCACTAGTTTACATTGCCACCAACAGTGTAGGAGGGTGCCCGTCTCTCCACACCCTCGCCAGCATTTGTAGTCTCTTGATTTGTTCATTTTAGCCACTCTGACTGGCGTGAGGTGGTATCTCAGTGTGGTTTTGATTTGTGTTTCCCTGATGATGAGTGATGTTGAGCATCGTTTCATGTGCCTGTTGGCCATCTGGATGTCCTCTTTGGAGAAGTATCTGTTTATGTCTTCTGCCCATTTCTTCACTGGGTTATTTGTTTTTTGTGTGTGGATTTGGTGAGTTCCTTGTAGATTTTGGATACTAGCCCTTTATCTGATATGTCATTTGCCACTATCTTTTCCGATTGTGTCAGTTGCCTACATTAGTTTGTGAAAATGTCATTACTACCCAAAGCAATCTACACATTCAATGCAATCTCCATCAAAGTTGCACCAACATTCTTCTCAAAGCTAGAACAGACTATCCTCAAATTCATATGGAACCACAAAGACCCCAAATAGCCAAAGTCATATTGAAGAAGAAAACCAAAACGGGAGGCATCACAATCCCAGACTTTAGTCTCTACTACAAAGCTTTCATCATCAACACAGTATGGTATTGGCACAAAAACAGACACAGAGACCAATGGAATGGAATAGAGAACCCAGAAAGGGGCCCACGAATGTACGGCCAATTAATTTTTGACAAAGCAGGAAAGAGTGTCCGATGGAAAAAAGACTGCCTCTTTAGCAGGTGGTGCTGGGAGAACTGGACAGCAATATGCAGAGTAATGAAACTAGACCACTTTCTTACGCCATACACAAAAATAAACTCAAAATGACTGAAGGACCTCAATGTGAGACAGGAAACCATCAAAACCCTTGAGGAGAAAGTAGGAAACAACCTCCTTGACCTCAACCGCAGCAATTTCCTACTTGACATACCCCCAAAGGCAAGGTAAATGAAAGCAAAACTGAACTCTTGGGACCTCATCAAGATAAAAAGCTTCTGCACTGCAAAGGAAACAATCATGAAAATCACTTGTTTTAGATGATTAAGGTTAGGGTATATTAGTTTGCCTGGGTTTCTGTAACAAAGTACCACAAATTAGGTGGCTTAGAACAATAGAAATATATATATTTTAATTTTTTTAATGCTTTTAATTCATTTTTGAGAAACAGAGAGAGACAGCGCAAGCAGAGTAGGGTCAGAGAGAGAGAGGGAGACACACAATCCGAAGCAGGCTCTAGGCTCTGAGCTAGCTGTCAGCACAGAGCCCCACGTGGGCTTGAACCCACGAGCGGTGAGATCATGACCTGAGCCGAAGTCGGACGCTTAACAGACTGAGCCACGCAGGCACCCAAGTATATGTTTTCACAGTTCTAGGGGACAGAACGTGTATGTAGGGCAGTGCTCTTTTTGACGATGCTAGAGAGAGATTTGTTCGAGCCTCTGTCCTAGCTTCTGGTAGTTCCTTGGTTGTAGCAGCATAACTTTGATCTTGGCATTCTCCCTGTGCATGTCTGTCTCTTCACATGGTGTTCTTTTTATTAGGTTCCAACTTACTCCAGTATGACCTCACCCTAATTAATTAGACAGTTCAACCCATAACATGAGTTTGAATGAGATCACTAGGATAAAATATGAAAAAGAAATTCTGAAAGTATTTGGTCTCAGAACCTATTTACACTTTTAAAATGTAACTTACTGTGGACCCTCAATACTTTTTGCTTCTTCTGTAATACATTTATCATGTTAGAATTAAAACAGACATAATAAATAAAATTACATAAGGTAAATCATTTTAAAATTATATATTTACTAACTCTATTAAAGTAACAAACCCATTACATGCTAAATAACATTTTTTATGAAATGTAGCTTCATATATCTAATCCCCATGTCCCCCAAACATTAGTAAGAAGAAAAAACTTAGTGTTGTAAATTTCTTCAAAGTCTAGCTTAATAAAAGATGGCTTAATTCTAATACATGCTTTTATTTCAACCTAGTAAAATATTGTTTTTCATGTAACTTCTGGAAAACACTATACATTCAGGAAAGAATGAGAGAGAAAAAGGCAAAAAAAAAGTATCACTCTTCTTACGAAGATAGTTTTTACCTTGCATATCTGATGTGATATCAGAGGCTCCCACAGGTCCCTAGATCACACTTTGAAAATCTATGGGCTGATGGGGCACCTAAGTAGCTCAGTTGGTTAAGCATCCGACTTCATCTCAGGTCATGATCTCATAGGTTGTGGGTACAAGCCCCATGTCAGGCTCTGTGCTGACAGCTCAGAGCCTGGAGCCTCCTTTGGATTCTGTGTCCCCCCTTCTCTCTGCCTCTCCCCTGCTCATGCTCTGTCTCTCTCCGTTTCTCAATAATAAATAAATGTTAAAAGAAAAAAGTGATAAAAAAAAAACCTCTGGGATGAATAATGAAAGAATAAGCAGTAAGACAGTGTCGATTGAACTTTATGGCAAGAAAAAAATCTTGCCGCCATACCACATTACACCCTTCCCCATCCCCAAGTATTTATCAACCTTTTATTTTTTCCCTAAAAGTATACCTGTAGTAGAAAGAAAAAAGAAGTAAAAAAAAGACCTTTTAAAAAAATTATGTCTCTAGTATATATTTTCATTTCCAAGTATTTGGTCAGTTACCTCTTCAAATATCATTGAGGCCATAGTATGAAGATCCAAATAAGTTTTTATGCAATTGCTTAGCTGAGTGATCTGAATATGAAAGGCAGACTTTAAAATAGGGTTTATCTTTTGTGTATTGTTACTGTATCTCTATTTAGAGATCCAAGAGTAAACTTTACCATTAGGTTCTTGATTTATAGCCCATATGTTGTAAATACTTTATTATTATTATTATTATTTATTGTAATATTATTTTAGTGTGTTACTACTTCTACATGTTTCAAAAAAAGATTCTTTCATTGGAATCATGTAGCCTTAAGAATATGAGAAGAAAGAATAAGAACAGAGTTGCGGAGTTGGTAGTTAAGATGGAACTCAGTGTCACTGAGTTTCTCAGACACTATTTTATAAAAGATGTTGGTGTTAACTAGGTGGAAGTCAATTGTAGACACTTAGAGGACCAGGGAAGATGCATGGTCAAGCTACATAAAATATGAATCCATGGGTGACATGAGAAAGAGGTGCAACCAGAAAGTGATTTAAAGAACTTTAAATGTGACTAATAAGAACAGTGTTATCCACTTTTCACTAAAAGAATTATATTCTTCCTTTCCACTGAGAGATGATGTAGAACATTTGGTTGTCATTTTAAGATATGTATTATGTAGAGCATAGAAGTATTTCATTGCATATGTAATTAGAGATATATACCATTAGAACCAGAGGGTCTTGCATATAACAATATTAATCACGTAAAGAGTCCCTTGGGTAAAAAAAAGTCAGCTGAAAATTAACAACTTAAAAAACATGCAGTCTTTCTGTAAAGTTTCTATTTCATATCAACTTAGCAAAATCGCATATCCCTCCCTTTTAGAAAATGTCCCATGACCCCGTATAGCTAATAAGTAACAGTAGTAAGATATAATTATGTGATATGCAAAATTATATATATTCATCAAAAATAAGTCTTTTAGAATTTTATTATTCAGAAGAATAAGAGGATAAAGCAAACACAAAAGATTATTTATGTAATCTAGATTTGATCAGCTGAACTCAGAATTAAGTGAAGATATCATGGAAACTAAGCAGCCAGAGAAGTATATCTTTCATGTTAAATCCATAAAAATTCCATTTGAAGCCTCCATTTTGAGAGAAATGAAGATCAGAAGGCAAAAGCTATGAAAGGACTAGTATTTTTTTAATTGTAAAGGTACAAAAGGGGGGGTAAGATTATAAGTTAAAGAGCATCATTTTGTAAACATTAAACTGAAATGAAAAAGTAAAAAGTTATTTAAATCTGTACATTTAAAAGAGCTAGAAAATTGGTTCTGACTCTTCCACCTTCTAGCTTTATGACCTAGCTCTTTTCGTTCATCTCTTCATGCCTCAGTTACCTCATCTATAAATGTAGGATAATAACATTTACCTCCTATCATTTGGGTTAAAATTAACTGAGTTAATTGAGTACAGCACATACCATAGAGCCTAGAATATACTTGTCGCTGCTGCTGCTAAGAGTCATTTTGTGCTCATTGCAGAATCCGAAAAAAAATCAAGATGTAGTCCCCACACTTAAGAATTTTGTAGGAGAAATGTATAGCAAAGGAAAATCTGCTTTCCTGTTTCCCATCTGAGATTGTTTGGTGGAGGCCCAGTAAACTAGACTGACTAAAAACATATTAACAAAAGAAAAACAAATTTATTAATGTGTCATACATGTGGGAGCACTCAGTAGTGAACAACCAAAATGAATGGTTAAAACTTGGCTTATATAGCATCTTAGCAAAAGAATAATGAATTTGTAGATTTTTTAAGTAAGACAAAAGAAAAGGACTTTGAGTTTCTAGGGTAGCAAATGGTAAGAATGCAAATATGTGGGGGAACTAATAGAAGATAAGAACTAGTTAGTAAAGTTTTTATGTAGGTTCTTTTGGTGCTATTTCTGGACTGATAAGGGTCTATTTAGAGTTTACTCTGGGTGATTAACTTATGGTCTTACTTATAAAGAGGGAAAGATCGATACTTCACAAATCTATGTCCTGCTTTAAGGCAGGTAGGGAGGAAATGGAGAGCTTTCCTTATATCTGTTTTTTTTTTTTTTAGGTGCCTTCAGCTCAAAAGAATCCTTAGGCCAAAGTGGCATATTCTGCCATTTAGATAAAGTACAGCTGAACCAGCACATAGTGTAATAATATGTTATAGAGATTAGTTAGCATTATCTAAAAGGGAAGTCAGTGAAGTCTAGTAAAATGTTATAAGGTTTTGCAGAAAAGGATTAAGTATAGTCTCAGTGTATCAGTTGAACAAGATTATGAAGGCTGGATTATATCTGGCTAAGCAATGGCAAAACTATTTCAGTAAATTGGAATAACATCACCAGTAGTGCATGTAGGCAAATAAGGCAGCAGGCCTCATGTACAATATGTTCAATAGCTCACAAGAAAGTACATTAAAATAATTAAGAGGATAACGTTTGAAGTTCAAGTCCCAGATCCACAACAACTAGTCATATAATCTCTGACGAAGCATTTCATTTCTCTGTGCTTAATTTTCTCATCTATAAAATCAAATAATAAGAACTCCCTTATTATTATGCGGGCTAAATGAGGGAACCCACAGAGACTGGTGTTACTTCTACTCTAGTCTATCAATTATATTATGTTGATGTCTTTGGTCTCTGATAAATAGTTCCATGTTCAGTAAACATTTTCTGACCTAGCCACCATCCTCATTGTTGTCATTAGCAGAAAAGGGTTTGAATTGGAAAGCTGTTAGACAGGTGGGAAGACTATTGGAAAGAGTGTGAAGAGCTTTCCAAGTCAGGCAAGGGACTTGTGTAATGTGGCAAGAGAGCCAAGATGATTATAAGAATGTATTCAGGGATTACTGAGGTGTATTAAGCCAGCAGCACAAGAAAGGAGAGATGAATACAAGATGGAGGCACTTGGAAAAAAAACAGTGAAAGGTGAAAAAAAAAAACCCTCATATCTGTTTCGGTCTTCAAAGAAGGAGTTTAAACCTGGGACAGTTTAAGAAGGTGAAAACAGGAAGGAAAATTTTCATAGAAGTGTTGGGGGAAAAAAGCAGTAGGAGTTACAATGCATTGACTTTTTTTCATTTTTTTAAAGATCAGCACCGATTTACCAGTACATAATTATGTATTGATTTTTTGAAATGTTATTTTACTTATCCAACCAACATTTATTGCACCATTTCTCAAATAATTATAATTGGAGCATGCATTGTAACACACCATTTATTTAAAATAAAATTTAGAAAAGTAATTTAAATGCAGCAAAAAACATGCTAAATCAATAAATGTCCTCTAAAATGTGTAATAATATGTAAATGATGTAAAATTCTTGGTATATAATCAATGTTCTACAACCTTTGATTATATTAGTACTGATGATAATTAGCTTAGGAACCACTAAAAATAAATATTTCTGTAGGTAGAGCAAGAAAGCTTACCAAATATTTGTAATATTTGTAAATAAATCTTTTTCTTTTCACTTTTATGGAAATCAGCAAATGAAATGCAGTGACTTAGAGGAATTGATAAAAGGAAACGCGTTTTAAAAAGGGTGTTTTGTGGGGCACCTGCGTGGCTCAGCCGGTTAAGTGTCCGGCTTTAGCTCAGGTCATGACCTCACGGTTTGTGGGTTCGAGCCCCATGTCAGGCTCTGTGCTGACAGCTAGCTCAGAGCCTGAAGGCTGCTTTGGATTCTGTGTCTTCCTCTGTCTCTGACCCTCCCCTGCTTGTGCTGTCTCTCTCTGTCTCTTAAAAATAAATAAATAAATAAACATTAAAAAACTAAATTAATTAAAAGGGTGTTTTGAAATTGGAAACTCTAAGTGTGTCTCTTATGCAAAAATTATTTCATCACGAGCTATTTTGTTTCTCCTTATATAAGATTATATGGAAATTCTATACTAAACTATAAATAAAGTAAACTGCCTGTTTACTTCTAGTATGATGATAAAGAATGAGCTACCTTAGTCAGATTTGATGATAAAAATCATTCTTTGGAGAGTTAATTAGGAAGATTTAGCCAACAGACCTAAACATTTAAACTCTATTATTAGTGGTAGATTGCAGTTTTGTTTTTCTGTTTCCTGAGTTTTAAATTACATCTTTTAAGTAAAGGAATTGATTATACATTACACTATTTTTATCTAAATAAGCAAAAACTGTGTTTCCCCAGACATTAAATTACAGTAACCAAAATTATAGATTAGGATACCCATAAATACCAGATTTGGTCCCACTAGTATTTAAAGCACTCCCAATAATATAAATTACTGAGAAAATATAGGTGACATCATTCTGGCATATTGTACAAATGCTAATGAACAGCTCCCAGATGATAATGCAAAGGTAAACAAGTGGGTATACTTGGTAGACTTAGAAAAGAATCACTGACCTAATAAAGCCTTATCCATGGGGGAAAATAAGGATGTCTGGCTGATATTCTATGTATTTAAATTGTCTTGCTCTCTACTTTAGAATATATTTCAAGATATCTGTGTTTATGCAAAATCAGAACTTATTCTTTTTGTCCTCTAGGTTTGTTTTTTCATCGGAAATTTGTGGGGCTTTTTCACAAATAAAATTATTTAGCACAGTAAAGATTTGCCTAGTTCCTTAGGGCTTTTAGTGAACTAATTTATTTAGTATAAATTTCGAACTTTGGTATTTAAAAAAATTTTTGTTAACGTTTATTTATTTTTGAGAGAACATGACTGGGGAAGGGCCAGAAAGAAAGAGGGAGACAGAGAGTCTGAATCAGGCTCTAGGCTCTGAAGTGCCAACGCAGGGTACCACCTCACAAATTGTGAGATCATGACCTGAGCCAAAGTTGGATGCCTGACTGAGTGAGCCACCCAGGCACCCCTGGAGCTTGGTTATTTTAATAAAACCTTTCTTGGGTCTGATTTAGGCAACATTAAGCACTATTGCTGCCATTCATTCAACAAACACTTCCTGAATTTTTACGTTTAGGCACTGGGTTAAGCCATCCAGGTGCAGGAGAAGCTGCCACAGCATTAGCCATCCAGTGAGAAATTACACCCTCTGTGTTATTCTGCTGACCCCCAATGACATGTTACCTGAAAACAGATCTCTCAATGGGTTAGCCTGTAAATGAAATGAGTTCAACCTTTTGTCTTCTAAAACCAGGCAAACCTGAGTTTAGATTCATACTCTGCTCCTTAAACAGTGTAGCTTTGGCAATTCATCTAACCTCTCTGGTTCTCAGCTTCCTTGCCTATAAAACAAGGAAAGGAATAGCATCTATCTCCTAGGATTTTCATAAGAATTAAATGAGAGAATATATGTAAATCTCTTAGCACTTTCCTGACACATGGTTTGCACTCAATAAGTATTAAGTGTTTTCATCCCATTCATAATAATGATTATTTTAGTGAAAATATTAAAGGAAACTATCAATGGCAATAATCACAACAATAAAATCTTACTTGTCTAGAATGCCTAGGGAAAGAGATGTTTTAATTAATCTGATTTTGTAATTATATAGAAAGTCATTTGTATATTGGTCTCGATCATTTGTAATCTTTCTAGATTCTGTTAATCCACAGTTCTCCTCTTGTACATCCAACCACCCCACTCTCCTCAGTGTTTAAGCATTACATTTTAACAGGCAAAAATTTGTAGACTATAGGACTTATAATTTTGAACATACAGCCTGCATACAGCATATGAGTACCTGATAGATCTTTAGGATTTTGTTATGATCTCTGGGCCATTATTCAGAGCATCAGTGAATATGTACACAGGTGTCAGAGAGTGGGGTTTATACTAAATCCAGAATACTCTTTTGATTAATCAGAGATTCTGGTTCTTTTTTCCTATGGCCTATTTTAGCCACTTATCACTAGTTTTTTTTTTTCTGAACTCATACTAAAATAATTACATTTCTGACATCAGTTCACTAGAAATAAGTATTAAACTCTTATTCTTTCTGCCTGATTTATCAGTAAAGCAAATTTCCGCATTTACTAAATAGTTCATTTAAACAGAAAAAAAGGGGCACCTGGGTGGCTCAGTCAGTAAAGTGTCCAACTTTGTCTCATGTCATGATCTCATGGTTCATGAGTTCGACCCCCACATCAAGCTCGGTATTGACAGCTCAGAGACTAGAGCCTGCTTCAGATTCTGTCACCTTCTCTCTTCGCTCCTCCCCAACCTGTGCTCTGTCTCTCTCTCTCAAAATTAAATGAATGTAAAAAAAAAATTTTAATGCCCAGGAGAGCATTAAAAAAACCCAGAAGATAAAAATAAATATATGAAACAAGATAAGTAATATGCTTTAGATCTCATTTAAAGTTCTTATATTCTAAATGCAGAAACTCAGACTTGCAAAAATTGTAAGAGCTGTCTTCAGTATGTTGAACACTTAACAAGATGTCAACAGTTCTTATGTAGAAGATGAACAATGTTGGTAGTTACAAATTTGGCTTTTCTTTACACTATTTGCTTATTGCCATGCATGCATTGTGTAATTTTACTAGGCAGAAAATGACAAAAATATTGGAACAAGTGAGTGAAAACAATCAAATTGAATATATAACAAATGACCAAAACACATTTTGGTGGCCTAACCATTTATTAGAAACTCACTTGGTTCCATAATTTAATATTCTGTTTTATTAAAGTGTGGAATGAATACCAGTTGTTCTATACCAACATTGCAATTAATTTGGCTCTGTTCTCAAATGTATTTAGATTCATATCAGTAATCACAACTAACGGATTCACAGAACTAACAAACTACACTGAATCCAATTGAATCTCTAATGATTTTTTTAAATTATATTTGTTTCACCTACATTGAATCCCTGAGCCCCTGTACTGATTCAGACTCAGGACAAAATCTATTGTAACAATAAATGTACAAAAGGATTATTATGGATGAAAACCTTTCTGTGATTTTTAATTTAATGCTACAAGTATTTATTGAGTGCCCACAGCATGCTGAGGGGAATGACACACCCTCAACATAGTATTGCTGTCTGATAACTCAGCACCATTAACCCACTTATTGGGTTATTAACCATTATCTTTTTCCTTCACTGTGTGTCTCTTCTGAGAGACATAATGTCTTTTGCTGCATATTTCTGTATGTGTGTGTATATGTATCCACTTACACAGGACCATGTATGGCATCTAACATATATTTCATTTTTTTCACCTGTTTTATATATGAAACCTTCTATTTTTTTCCTTCTTTTTGGTTTATAGTTTACTGTCAAGTTGGTTTACATAAAAAATCCAGTGCTTATCCCCAAAATTGTCCTTCTCCATGCCCATCACCCTCCTTCCCCTTTCCCCCTTCAGCCCTCAGTTTGTTTTCAGTATGCAAAAGTTATTCAAGAGTTTCTCATGATTTGTATCCCTCACTCTCCCTATTTCCCCTCTCCCCCTACCACATGGTCCTATTTAAGTTTCTCCTGTTATACTTATGAGTGAAAATATATGATATCTGTCCTTCTCTGCCTTATTTATTTCACTTAACATGACACCCTCGAGGTCCCTCCATGTTGTGACGAATGGCCAGATTTCATTCTTTCTCATTGCAATGTAGTATTCCATTGTAGAGATAAACCACGTCTTCTTGATCCATTCATCAGTTGATGGACATTTTGGCTCTTTCCATGATTTGGCTATTGTTGAAAGTGCTACTATGAACATTGGGGTACATGGACCCCTATGCATCAGCACTTCTGGATCCCTTGGGTAGATCCCCAGCAGTGCTATTGCTGGGTCATAGGGCAGTTCTATTGATAGTTTTTTGAGGAACCTCAACACTGTTTTCCAGAATGACTATACGAGTTTACATTATCACCAACAGTGTAGGAGGGTGCCTGTTTCTCCACATCCTTGCCAGCATCTATAGTCTCTTGATTTGTTCATTTTTGCCACTCTGACAATTGTGAGGTGGTATCTCAGTGTGGATTTGATTTGTATTTCCCTGATGATGAGTGACGCTGAGCATCATTTCATGTGTCTGTTGGCCATAGTTTTTTTAGTTTAGTCCTCTTTGGAGAAGTGTCTATTCATGTCTTCTGCCTATTTCTTCACTGGATTATTTCTTCTTGTGGGTGTGGAGTTCGGTGAGTTCCTTGTAGATTTTGGATGCTAGCCCTTTGTCTGATATGCCATTTGCAACTATCTTTTCCCATTCTGTGGTTTGCCTATTAGTTTTCTTGAATGTTCCCTATGCATTACAGAAAATTTTATCTTTATGAAGTCCCAATACTTCAGTTTTGCTCTAGATTCCCTTACCTTTGGAAATGTGTCAACTAGGAAATTGCTAAGGTTGAGGTCAAGAAGGTTGTTTCCTGCTTTCTCCTCTAGGGTTTTGATGGTTTCCTGTCTCACATTCCGATCCTTCAGCCATTTTGAGTTTATTTTTGTGTATGGTGTAAGAGACTGGTCTAGTTTCATTCTTCTGCATGTTGCTGTCCAGTTCTCCCAGCACCACCTGCTAAAGAGGCAGTCTTTTTTCCATCAGATACTCTTTCCAGCTTTGTCAAAAATTAATTGGCCGTACATTCGTGGGCCCAGTTCTGGGTGCTCTATTCTAATCCATTGGTCTATGTGTCTGTTTTTTTGTGCCAATACCATACTGTGTTGATGATGAAAGCTTTGTAGTAGAGGCGAAAGTCAGGGATTGTGATGCCTCCTGTTTTGGTTTTCTTATTCAATATTACTTTGACTATTCGAGGTCTTTTGTGGTTCCATACAAATTTTAGGATTGTTTTTTCTCACTTTGAGAAGAATGCTGATACCATTTTGATTGAGATTGCATTGACTGTGTAGAATGCTTTGGGTAATAATGACATTTTAACAGTGTTTACTCTTCCGATCCATGAGAATGGAATGTTTTTCCATTTCTTTGTGTCTTCATCAATTTCCATCATAAGTTTTTCAGTTTTCATTATACAGGTCTTTTATATCTTTGGTTAGGTTTATTCCTAGGTATTTTGTGTGTGTGTGTGTGTGTGTGTGTGTGTGTGTGTGTGTGCGCGTGCGTGCAATTGTGAATGGGATCCATTTTTTTTTAAATTATTTCTCTTTCTGTTGCTTCATTATTGGTATATAAAAACGCAACCAATTACTCTACATTGATTTTGTACCCTGTGACTTTGCTGAATTTATGGATCAGTTCTAGTAGGCTTCTGGTGAAATCTGCAGGGTATTCCACGTAGAGTGTCATGTCATCTGCGAAAAGTGAAAGTTTGACTTCTTCTTTGCTGATTCTGATGCATTTTATTTCCTTTTGTTGTCTGATTGCTGATGCTAGGATTTCCAGTTCTATGTTAAACAACAGTGGTGAGAGTGGACATTCCTGTCGTGTTCCTCATTTCAGGGGGAAAGCTTTCAGTTTTTCCCCATTGAGGATGACATTAGCTGTGGACTTTTCATAAATGGCTTTTGTGGTGTTTAAGTAAGTTCCTTCTATCCAGACTTTCTCAAGGGTTTTTATTAACAAAGGATGCCTTATTTTTTGAAATGCTTTTTCTGCATCTATCAACAGGATCATATCATTTTTATCTTTTCTTTTGTTAATGTGATATATCACATTGATGGATTTGCGAATATTGAACCAGCCCCATAACACAAGAATGAATCTTCCTTGAACATGGTGGAAAATTCTTTTTATATACTGTTGGATTTTATTTACTAATGTCTTGTTGAATATTTTTGCATCTGTATTCATTAAGGATATTGGCCTGTAGTTCTCTTTTTTTGTTGGATCTCTGTCTGGTTTGGGAATCTAAGTGATGCTGACTTAATAGAATGCTTTTGGAAATTTTCCATCCATTTCTATTTTTTTTGGAATAGTTTGAGAAGAATGGGTACTAACTGTGCTTTAAATGTCTGGTAGAATTCCCCAGGGAAGCCATCTTGCCCAGGGATCTTATTCATTGGGAGATTTTGATAACTTATTCAATTTCTTCCCTGGTTATGAGTGTTCAGATTTTATATCTACTGAAATTTGAATTTTAGGAATACATGTGTGTCTAGGATTTTTTTCATTTCTTCTAGGTTGTCCAGTTTGTTGGCATAATATTTTTCATATTATTCCCTGATTATTGCTTATATTTCTGAGAGATTGTTTGTAATAGATCCATTTACATTCGTGGTTTTGTCTATTTGGGTGCTTTCTCTTTTCTTGTTGAGAAACCTGGCTAGAGGTTTATCAATGTTGTTTATTTTTTTTAAATACCAACACTTGTTTCATTGACCTGTTCAACTGTTTTTGTTGTTGTTGTTGTTGTTGTTTGCTCCTATATTGTTTATTTATGCCCTGATCTTTTTCATTTCTCTTCTTCTGGTGGGTTTGGGGTACTCTTGCTACTCTGCTTCTTGTTTCTTTAGGTGCTGTGTTAGATTTTGAATTGACGCTTTTTCTAGTTTCTTGAAATAGGCCTGGATTGTAGTATACATTCCTCTTAGGACGGCCTTTGCTGTATCCAGAAAGTTTGGAACTGTATTTTCATTTTCATTTGTTTCCATATATTTTTTTAATTCCTTCTCTAATTGCCTAATAGGCCCAGTCATTCTTTAGTAGGGCAGTCTTTAACCTTATTGTTTTTGGAGGTTTTCCAGACTTTTTCTTGTAGTTAATTTCAACTTTCATACCATTGTGATCTGAAGGTGTGCCTGGTTTGATTTCAATTCTTTTATATTTGTGTAGGGCTGTTTTATGACCCAGTATGTGATCTATCTTAGAGAATGCCCCGTGTGCACTCAAGATGAAAGTGAACTCCTAGCCTTAGGATGTAGAGTTCTAAGTATATCTGTCAAATCCATCTCTTTCAATGTGGTGTTCAGGTCCATTGTTTCTTTCGTGATATTCTGTCTAGTTTATCTATCTATTGGTGTAAGTGGAGTATTAAAATCCCCTGCAATTAGGACATTCTTATCATAAGATTGTTGCTGTTGGTTATTAATTGTTTTATGTATTTGCGTACTCTAATTTGGCACGTACATGTTTATAATTGTTAGCTCTTCCTGATGGAGAGACCCTGTAATTATTATATAATATCCTTCTTCATCTCTTATTACTGTCTTTACTTTAAAGTCCAGTTTCTCCAATTTAAGTATGGCTATTCTGGCTTTTTTTTACCTTCCAGTTGCATGATAGATATTTCTCCATCCCCTTTCCTTTAATCTGAAGGTGTCTTTAGGTCGAAAATGAGTCTCTTGTAGATGGCAAATAGATTTTGTTTTAAATTCATTCTGCTACCCTATGTCATTTGATTGGAGGATTTAGTCCATTTTCATTCAGTGTTATTTTTGAAACATATGAGGTTAGATTCATTGTGTCCTCTATAGGGTTTATGCTTGGAGTGGTGTTTCTGGTACCTAGTGTTCCTCACAACATTTTCCACATAGGATCCGTCTCAGGATTTCTTGTAGGGCTGCTTTGGTGGTCATGAATTCTCTCAATTTTCATTTATTTTGGAAAACCTTTATCTCTCATTCTAATTTGACTGACAGGCATGCTGGAAAGAGGATTCGTGGCTGCATATTTTTTTTCTGTTCATCACATTGAAGATTTCCTGCCATTCATTCCTGGCCTGCCAAGTTTCAGTAGATAGGTCTGTAACCAATCTGGTAGGTTTCCCTCTGTATGTTAGGGCCATTTTATCCCTAGCTGCTTTAAAATTCTCTATCTTTATATTTTGCCAGTTTCACTATGATATGTCATGTAGAAGGTTGATTCAAGTTATGTCTGTGAGGTGTTCCTTTACCTCTTGGAGTTTCATGGCTATTTCCTTCCACATATTTGTGAAGTTCTCGGCTATATTTTGATAAATTACCCCTTCAGGACCTTTTACTCTTTCTTCTTCAGGAATTCCTATGATATGGCTATTGTTCTGTTTGATTTTGTCACTCAGGTCTCGAATTCTCCTTTCATGCTCTTGGGTCAATTTATCTCTTTTTCTTGACTTCCTCTTTTTCTATAACTGTGTCTTCTAATTCACATATTCTCCTCTCTGACTCTTCAGTCCATGCAGTGGAAGCCTCCATTTTATTATGCACCTCATTTATAGCATTTTTTTTTACCTCATCAGAGCTATTTTTAAGGTCCCTAGTCTTTGTATCCATAGCTTCTCTGATGTATTCCATGCTTTTTTCAAGCCCAGCGATTAATTTTACGACAATTGTTCCAAATTCTTTCTCTGTTATATTGCTTATATTTGTTTTGAACAATTCTGTAGCTCTTACTTTTTCCTGGAATTTTTTTAAAGAGAATTTACTCCATTTTATCATTTTCCCCAGCTTTCTGTCTCTTGTCAGTTTTAATAGCTTATTATGGACTCTACACCTATTAGTATTTGTCTATTAAAGGAGGCTCATTGACTGTCCAGGGTCTGTTCACTCAAGAAGTGTTCTTTTTCTAAAAAAATAGTTTATTGTCAAATTTGTTTCCATACAACACCCAGTGCTCTTCCCCACAAGTGCCCTCCTCCATCACCACCACCTCTTCCCCCCCCCTTCCCGTTCAAGTCTCAGTTCATTTTCAGTATTCAATAGTCTCTCAAGTTTTGCATTCCTCTATCTCCACAACTCTCTTTCCCTCTTCCCCTGCCCATGATCCTCCATTAGGTTTCTCCTGTTTTCCTGTTAGACTTATGAGTGCAAACATATGGTATCTGTCTTTCTCTGCCTGACTTATTTCGCTTAGCATGACACCCTCGAGGTCCATCCACTTTCCTACAAATGGCCAGATTTCATTCTTTCTCACTGCCTTGTAGTACTCCATTGTATATATATACCTCATCTTCTTGATCCATTCATCAGTTGATGGACATTTAGGCTCCTTCCATGATTTGGCTATTGTAGAATGTGCTGCTATGAACATTGGGGTACATGTGCTCCTATGCATCAGCACTTCTGTATCCCTTGGTTAAATCCCTGGCAGTGCTATTGCTGGGTCATAAGGGAGTTCTATGGATAGTTTTTTAAGGAACCTCCACACTGTTTTCCAGAGCGGCTGCACTAGTTTACATTTCCACCAACAGTGTAGGAGGGTGCCGGTCTCTCCACACCCTCGCCAGCATCTATAGTCTCTTGATTTGTTCATTTTAGCCACTCTGACTGGTGTGAGGTGGTATCTTAATGTGGTTTCGATTTGTATTTCCCTGATGATGAGTGATGTTGAGCATCGTTTCATGTACCTGTAGGCCATCTGGATGTCCTCTTTGGAGAAGTTCTGTTCAGGTCTTCTGCCATTTCTTCACTGGGTTATTTGTTTTGTGGGTGTGGAGTTTGGTGAGTTCCTTATAGATTTTGGATACTAGCCCTTTATCTGATATGTCATTTGCAACTATCTTTTTCCATTCCATCAGTTACCTATTAGTTTTCTTGATTGTTTCTTTTGCAGTGCAGAAGCTTTTTATCTTGGTGAGGTCCCGAGAGTTCAGTTTTGCTTTCATTTCCCTTGCCTTTGGGGATGTGTCAAGTAGGAAATTGCTGCAGTTGAGGTCAAGGATGTTGTTTCCTACTTTCTCCTCGAGGATTTTGATGATTTCCTGTCTTACATTCAGGTCCTTCAGCCATTTGGAGTTTATTTCTGTATATCGTGTAATAAAGTGATCTAGTTTCATTCTTCTGCATATTGCTGTCCAGTTCTCCCAGCACCACCTGCTAAAGAGGCAATCTTTTTTTCCATCGGATACTCTTTCCTGTTTTGTCAAAAATTAATTGGCCATCCATTTGTGGGCCCAGTTCTGGGTTCTCTATTCTATTCCACTGGTCTGTGTGTCTGTTTTTGTGCCAATACCATACTGTCTTGATGATGACAGCTTTATAGTAGAGGCTAAAGTCTGGGATTGTGATGCCTCCCGTTTTGGTTTTCTTCTTCAATATGACTTTGGCTATTCGGGGTCTTTTGTGGTTCCATACAAATTTGAGCATAGTTTGTTCTAGCTTTGAGAAGAATGTTAGTGCAACTTTGATGGGGATTGCATTGAATGTGTAGATTGCTTTGGATAGTAATGACATTTTCACAATGTTTATTCTTCCGATCCATGAGCAAGGAATGTTTTTCCATTTCTTGGTGTCTTCATCAATCTCTTTAATAAGTTTTCTATGTTTTTCATCATATAGGTTGTTTACATCCTTGATTAGGTTACTCCTAGGTATTTGATGGTTTTTGTGCAATCGTGAATGGGACCAGTTTCTTGATTTCTCTTTCTGCTGTTTCATATTGGTGTATAGGAATGCAAGTGTTTTATGTACATTGATTTTGTACCCTGAAACTTTACAGAATTCATTGATCAGTTTTAGAAGGCTTCTGGTGGAGTCTGTTGTGTTTTCCATGTAGAGTATCATGTCATCTACGAAAAGTGAAAGTTTGACTTCTTCTTTACCAATTGTGATGCATTTCATTTCCTTTTGTTGTCTGATTGAGGATTCTAGGACTTGCAACACTATGTTAAGCAGCAGTGGTGAGAGTGGACACCCCTGTCGTATTCCTGATCTCAGGGGGAAAGCTCTCACTATTTCCCCATTGACGATGATATTAGCTGTGTGCTTTTCATAAACTGCTTTTATAATGTGTAGGTAAGTTCCTTCTATTCTGACTTTCTCAAAGGTTTTTATTAAGAAAGGGTGCTGTATTTTGTCACATGCTTTTTCTGCATCTATTGACAGGATCATATGGTTTTTATCCTTTCTTTTGTTAATGTGACGGATCACACTGATGGATTTGTGAATATGGAACCAGCCCTGTAACCCAGGAATGAATGCCACATGATCATGATGGATAATTCTTTTTCTATGCTGTAGAATTCACTTTGCTAGTATCTTGTTGAGTATTTTTGCAATTGTATTCATGAAGGATATTGTTCTGTAGTTCTCTTTTTTTCCTGGGTCTCTTTCTGGTTTGGGTGTCAAGGTGATGCTGGCTTCATAGAATGAGTTTGGAAGTTTTTCTTCTATTTCTATTTTTTGGAATAGTTTCAGAAGAATGGGTATTAGCTCTGCTTTAAATGTCTGGTAGAATTTCCCTGGGAAGCCATCTGGCCCTGGGCTCTTATGCGTTGGGAGATTTTTGATAACGGATTCGATTTCTTCACTGGTTATTGGTCTATTCATGCTTTTTATATCTTCCCGTTTGAATTTTAGCAGTGCATGTGCATTTAGGAATTTGTCCATTTTTTCTAGGTTGTCCAGTTCGTTGGCATATAATTTTTCAGTGTAATCTCTGATGATTGCTTGTATTTCTAAGGGATTGGTTGTGGTAGATCCTTTTTCATTCATGATTTTGTCTATTTGGGTGTTCTCTCTTTTATTCCTGAGGAGCCTGGCTAGAGACTTATCAATATTGTTTATTTTTTCAAAGAACCAATTCTTGGTTTCATTGATCTGCTTGACTGTTTTTTTTTTTTTTGGAATCCATATTGTTTATTTCTGCCCTGATCTTTATTATTTCTTTTCTTCTGCTGGATTTGGGGTGCTCTTGCTGCTTCCCTTCTAGTTTCAGTAGGTGCTCTGTTAGATTTTGAATTTGCGCTTTTTCTAGTTTGCTGAAATAGGCCTGGAATGCAGTATACTTTCCTCTTAGGAATGCCTTTGCTCTGTTCCAGAAATTTTGGATTGTTGTACTTTCGTTTTCATTTGTTTCCATGTATTTTTTAATTTCTTCTCTAATTGCCTGATTATTCTTTAGTAGGGTAGTGTTTAACCTGCACATTTTTGGAGGTTTTCCAGAATTTTTCCTGTGGGTAATTTCAAGCTTCATAGCATTGTGATCTGAAAGTGTGCATGGTATGATCTCTATTCGTTTATACTTATGGAGGGCTGCTTTATGCCCCAGTATGTGATCTGTGTTTTGAGAATGTGCCATGTGCACTCGAGAAGAAGGTGAATTTCCTAACCTCTGGATGCAGAGTTCTAAATATAGCTATCAATTCCAACTGTTCCAATGTGTCGTTCAGGTCCATTGCTTTTTTAGTGATTTACTGTTTGGTTGATCTCTCCATTACTGTCAGTGTAGTATTAAAGTCCCCTGCAATTAGCACATTCTTATCAATAAGATTGTTTCGTCTGTGATTAATTGTTTTATGTATTTGGGTGCTCTCAAATTTGGCACTTAGATATTTATAATTGTTAGCTCTTCCTGATGGAGAGATCCTGTAATGATTATATAATGTCCTTCTTCATCTCTTGTTATTGCCTTTACTTTAAAGTCCAATGTGTCTGATATAAGTATGGCTACTCCAGCTTTCTTTTGGCTTCCAGTCGCATGATAGATATTTCTCCATCCCTTTACTTTGAACCTGAAGGTATCTTCAGGTTGAAAATGAGTCTTTTGTAGAGAGCAAATGATGGAGTTTGCTTCTTTATCCATTCTGCTACCCTGTGTTGTTTAGTTGGAACATTGAGTCCATTTACATTCAGTGTTATTATTGAAAAATGTGGGATTAGAGTCATTATGTTCTCCCTAGAATTCATGTTTATACTGGTGTCTCTGGCACCTTGTATTCTTTGGAACATTTCCCTGAGAGAGTCCCTCTTAGGATTTCTTGTAGGGTTGATTTGGTGGTGATGAATTCTCTCAATTTTTGTTTATTTGGGAACACCTTTATCTCTTCTTCTATTTTGAATGACAGGCTTGCTGTATAAAGGATTCTTGGCTGCATGTTTTTTCTGTTCATCATATTGAAGATTTTGTGCCAGTCCTTCCTGGCCTGCCAAGTTTCATTAGATAGGTCTGTAACCACTCTGATAGGTTTCCCTTTGTACGTGAGGGCCCTTTTCTCCCTAGCTGCTTTCAGAGTTCTCTCTTTATCTTTATATTTTACCAGTTTCACTATGATATGTCGTACCGAAGGTCAATTCAAAATACGTCTTAAGGAGGTTATTTGTGCCTCTTGAATTCGAATATCTATTTCTTTTTCCAGCATTGGGAAATTCTCAGTTATAATTTCGTCTGGTATCCCTTCAGGACCTTTCTCTCTTTCTTCCTCTTTAGGAATTCCTATGATATGGATGTTGTTCCACTTGATTGTGTCACTCAGGTCTCGAATTCTCCTTTCCTGCTCCTGGAGCAATTTCTCTTTTTTTTTCTCAGCTTCCTCTTTTGCTATAACTATATCTTCTAAATCGCCATTCTTCTCTCTGCCTCATCAATCCTTGTGGTGGCTGCCTCTTTTTTTTTTTTTTATTCACCTCATCACTCCTATTTTCAAAGTTCTTAGTCATTGTCTCAGTTGCTTCTTTGATGTTTTATTCAACTCCAGCGATTAATGAATGACAAGTTTTTAAAATTTTTTGATCAGGTATGTTGTCTAGATCTGCCTTGTGCAGTTCTGTGGCTGTGACTTCTTCCTGGATGTTCTTCAGCGGAGATTTCCTTCTTTTTGTCATTTTTGCTAGTTTTCTGTCTCTTGTCACCTTTAGAAAGCTCGTTGTGCACTTTGCACCTGTTAATATTGCTGTGTTAAAGGAGGCTTAGTGACCGACCAGGGCCTGTCCTTTCAGGAAATATTCTTTTAATGGTGTCTCTCAATTTCTCTTGTTGTGCCATTGAATATTTTATTTCCCTACTCAGCGATATTTGGGACTCACCGTCATGCACACTTTGGCTTGTTTCTTGGTGTACTCCTAAGAAGGAAAACAAACAGATAAACACAGATGGAACTAAGGAAGCACACAAACGCACAGACAAAGCAAACAACAAAGAAATTAAAACGGGGAAAGGAAACAAAGAAAATGGAGAGGAAAGAGACGAAAATAAGAGAAAAAAAATAATAAAGGGGGTCAGAGACAATGAAGGACAATGGACATTCTAAAAGTGTATGACCAGTTGAGGGGAAAGATAAGGATGAGATATAGGAGAATATATCTGGATTGCAAGAAAGAAAGAAAAATAAGAGGGAGAGAGGAGAAAGGAAGATAAGGAGTAAAAAATTAAAAAAAATTAAAGTAAAAAAGATAATAATATTAAAAAATAAGTACAAAAAAAAGAAAAAGGAATATAAAAAAGGAAAAAAAATGCAGCAGTTCCCCCTTGAAGATAGGCATGGTTTGGTGTGGTATGTCTTGGAGGTTGCTCTCAGAGGCTCTGCCTAGGTAACTGCAGAGAGTAGTTGGTGGCATGCCAAGCTCTGCTGGAACTAGGCATTGTAGGCCACTGTAATGAATCGAATCTCCTTGTACTGCATCTGAGCCAAGTTGTATTTTCTAGGCCCGCCTTGGTTTAAAGTCAAAGATCGCATAGAGGTGGGGGTTATTTTTTCCCTGTTGGCATCCGGGATTAGGGATTTGCGCGTCCAATGCTGGGGGCGAGATGCGGCGTGGAAATGAGGTGCGTGCTCCCACTCCTGCAGCTGAGATCAAAGTGCACGCCCCTGGCCCCGCCACTGCGGCTGCCAACTCCCCACCGGGATGGCGCAGGGCTGGAAGCTGTTCTTTCCCTTGTGCCACCTGGGTTCGGGATTTGGGCTACCCAGCAGTTCTATATGGAATGAGAGTTTCTCTCTCCGAGTGCAGTTAAACGTTCTTTATCTCTTCCCCAGAGACAGTACTATGAGCATGTTCAGTTTCTCTGTCTCTTCCCTTTGTCTCTTGGGCTCCGTGCACTTGCCCCATGTTGGCCTGGGGCTCCCACCTCCCCTGCCCATCTCAGCTGGCCCGTTTTCCAATCTCCCCAGTTCGCACTCACTCACTCAGGTATCTTTGAGGTTGTCTTCTTTCTGGAGTCTTTATTTTCTTATTCCGCTCTTGCAGATGAGAGTAATGTCCTTCTCAGTTTGATAGATGGGGCAGATGAAGTTTACAGAGCTCCTTTCCTCTCTGCCATCTTGGCTCCTCCTCGGAAAAAAAAAAAAAAAACCCAGCCTGTTTTTATCTTCCCCAGTTCACACTCACACTTCAATCAGGCTGTCTTCTTAATGGCTATTTTTTTTTTTATGTTTGGTAAGTGCTATGTGTTCAGTCACTCCCTCCACATATGAGAAATAAGTATATGATATTTTGACTAATTCATGGGGGAAAAGCACATCTTAGTTTAAAAGTTATGCCTTTGTTATAATGATATTAGAAGAATGTTATAACCTAAACTTAGAATATCTAATTGTCATCTAAATAAGCCATTTCAGAGTGAATCAGAGGAAGCTGGAATGATTTATTTGGGAAGCAAAAGGTGACTATCCTATTAAAAGCACAGATTGCTATAATACTTTTATTTGTTTTAAGCAGTATTGGAATCTACTTTAAAGGAACATTGTGTAAAAAAAAAAAAAACCTACTCTTTGTCAGAGGAGATATTTTCAAACTCCTGAATTCAATTTAGCCTTTTCTATTTGCCAAATTTGATTTAGCCTTTTCTATTTGCCATGTCCTAGACAGGGCTTCCTATGAATTACTTGGAGTATCATTAAACAAGATGGATGCATATAGGTCTAGGGAGCTGGAGAAACAGACCTGCTGATAGAGGGGTAGGGTCCCAGAGGTCCTTTTCAGATTTGTGTAGTTCTGTCACAGAATAATTGTATTCTCTGCGTCTGCTGGGTTAGGCTATGCTGTCATAATAAAGTGTTTTATTTGGGTGTTTAATTTCTCTTTTTAATTCTTTTAATGTTTATTTGTTTTGAAGAGAGAGAGAGAGTAGGGGAGGGGCAGAGAGAGAGGGAGACACAGAATCCAAAGCAGGCTCCAAGCTCTGAGCTGTTCAACACGGAGCCCAATGTGAGGCTCGAACTCATGAAACTTGAGATCCAAAGTCAGACGCCCAACTGACTGAGCCATCCAGGTGCCCCTCATCTCTCATTTTTATAACATAACCCCCATCCCAATTTTTAAGCTAATAATTTTATGCAGTTAAGTGTTTGAAGTAGAAGAATTTTTTAAACTTCCCTGTTCATCTTACCAATATCTGCAGATTCCTGTTTTGAGTTGCTACCTCCTCTGATTTTTTGGAGCAGTATTTCTGTGAAAGGAAAATGTGTTGTCTGTAGTCCTCTTTTTTCAGAAATCTTTGCACATGCTTTCTTTTGCCAATTGAACCTTTTTTGAAAAGCATCAGTAGAGAGAGCTTGCCTAGCCTTAGTTAGACAGGAGTAGCTCTAGGTGCATTTAAAAAATCCAACTTAAAAAGGGGATTTCTCTCTTTTTATTTGAAAACAATTGAAAATGAAAGGTGTATGTCTCTGGACAGAGTGCCTAACCGACCTTGCCTACTGAATTTCAGTATGGTATATGAAACTGTCTCCGCTGTGTCCTCCCCAGTGTTCCTTTCTTTCCTTTTTTTTTTTTTTCCTGTACAGTGTTTTAAAAAGATGCTTTACTTCTTTGAAGCACCTGGTTCTGAGTTAGAGCTCTGTCATTCATAACTGGAATCCATTATGTGGCTAACTCTTATTATACTGTTCTTTGCATGTTTTTCTTCACTCAAATAGTCAATGAAGTTTTGATCTAAGGGCTATCTGATCATATTTTGAGAGGAAATGGAGATCAAGCTACAGAAATGAACTATGTTAAACCTAAAGTGTAACGAAGCTCCTATACCGGCATTACTTACAGCTTTTTTTTTTAAGTAATCTAGTGTAAGCTTCTGTAGCTCAAGCAAATTGAAAACTATCCATGTTTACCTGAGTAACCCTGACAAGTAAATGAAACTGCCCAAAAGCACCTTTCTCATGGGTAGAAAAGGGATGATAGTGAAGATTTGACAGTGCAGTTCCTATCCCCTCCCTCATCCTCTCTTTCCTTTTAAGACCACAGAGGAACATTCACACCAACAGTGTAGGAGGGTGCCCGTCTCTCCACATCTCCGCCAGCATCAATAGTCTCTTGATTTGTTCATTTTAGCCGCTCTGACTGGCGTGAGGTGGTATCTGTTTGGTTTTGATTTGTATTTCCCTGATGATGAGTGATGCTGAGCATCGTTTCATGTGCCTGTCGACCATCTGTTAATCCTCTTTGTAGAAGTGTCTGTTTATGTCTTCTACCCATTTCTTCACTGGATTATTCATTTTTTGGGTGTGGAGTTTGGTGAGTTCCTCGTAGATTTTGGAATCTAGCCCTTTATCTGATATGTCATTTGCAACTATCTTTTCCCATTGCATCACCTGATGAATAGATCAAGAAGATGTGGTATTATATATATACAATGGAGTACTACATGGCAATGAGAAAGAATGAAATATGCATTTCATTTCTAGCAAAGTGGGTGGTCCTCGAGGGTGTCATGCTAAGCAAAGTAAGTTAGGCGGAGAAGGACAGATACCATATATTTGCACTCATAGGTCTAACAGGAGAACTGGAGAAACCTAACAAAGGACTATGGGGAGGGAAAGAGGGAGAGTTGGGGAGAAAGAGGGACGCAAAACCTGAGAGACAATTGAATACTGAAAATGAACCGAGGGTTGAAGGGGAAGGGGGAGGGGGAAGGGAGGTGGTGGTAATGGAGGAGGGCACTTGTGGGGCAGAGCACTGGGTGTTATATGGAAACAAATTTGACAATAAACTATTTTTAAAAAAGGACCACAGAGGAACAAAGTAAACATCTTTATAAGGAAATATCTGGGTTTTTCCTTTTGAAATCATAGATTATTTTATCCTTAGGAGAAGATATTGTTTGCCCTGGACTTTAAATATTTTTAATGTTTATTTACATTTGAGAGAGAGAGACAGAGAGAGAGTGCAAGCAGGCAAAGGGCAGAAAGAGGGAGACAGAATCCAAAGCAGGCTCTGAGCTGTCAACACAGAGCCCAAGTGGGGCTCGAACTCAAGAGCTGTGAGATCATGACCTGAGCCAAAGTCAGATGATTAACTAACTGAGCCACCCAGTTGCCCCTGCCCTAGACTTTAGTAGTTAACACTTCTTCTGAAGAGTCTGGACTTTTCAAGAGAAAGTAACCAGGGACTATTAGGAGCTTACACTTACATATTCAAATGAAACCACAAGTCTGTATTCTTGAGGTATCATGTCATTTACTCATATAGTGCTATGTCTTAAAGAAAAGCAGTGTATTATTTAAATGGAAAATGGGGCCATGTGTTTTTGTTTTGTTTGCTTGTTTTAGAGGCAGGGGATAAGGAATTTGTCTCACAAATATGGTAGGGAAAGGAAACCTTTACGTGAAAGTTAGCATCTCTGTATATCTGGTATTCAAGAAATACCAAGTTTCAGTTCGTAAAGTGTAACTCCTTTGTTCCAAGCATCTCTCTCTCTCTCTCTCTCTCTGTCTTTTGGCCTGTAGGCAGTTTCTGAAGTGAGTTTCTGAATTCCATGTAATGCTTTTATATGATATTTACTCACAAAACCATCTGGATTTTTTGAGTTGCTGATGCCTTTTCATCATTCCACTGCACCTCTCTGCCCTTCTTTGGGATTATTACAGTGTCTTACTCTGCCTGATACATTGTTTCCTGGTGGGTACTACCATGATTTGCAAGAGATCTGATATATAAATAAAATGGTGAGAACTACCCCAGCAATTCAGTTTCTATTTGAAAGGAATTAAGCAGTACCTTTATGTTTTCTTATATTATCCTACACATTGTGTTTTCACAATTATATTAGGCACAATAGGAGGGCCACTTTTTGCTTTCAGTCCATTTCTAGAGAATGTTTGGTTGATTCAAAATCTTCTTGGAAAAGTAAAACCCCATGTTTTATAATAGACGTCTCCTACTGGTATATGTTTTTGTCACTCCAGAATGTACCATTCAGCAATAGCTAATAACTACTAATTTTCTAGGAGCATCTCGGGCATATAGATGCTTCAATCATCATGTTTTTATTTTCACTGATATTAAAGTAGTGTTTAAGAGGACTGATAAGAAATGGTGTATCAAACTTTGACGTTAATTCTTTAAAAAATATTTTTACATTTATTTATTTTTGAGGCAGAGAGGAACAGAGCATGAGTGGGGGAGGGGCAGAGAGAGAGGGAGATACAGAATCAGAAGCAGGCTCCAGACTCTGAGCTGTCAGCACAGATCCCAATGCGGGGCTTGAACCCACAAACTGTGAGATCATGACCTGAGCTGAAGTTGGACACTTAACCAACTGAGCCACCCAGGTGCTCCGATGTTAATTCTTTTCTGAGTAGACATTACATGTTCATCGGTGTTTTTTTGTGTTTTAATAGGTATGGAAGTATGTGTGTGAGATTAATAAAACCTTAATATGTTGAAAAGTAAATATAGATACAGATTTACTAGGTGAACTCATTAGCAAAGATGCCTTTTAAGTATAGATCCCATCCCCATTGCTAAGGAGTAACATTTTAAAAATAAATTTTTTAAGTAAAAAAGTTAATAATAATAAAAAGTAAGTACCAAAAAATAAACAAAAACAAACAAACAAACAAAAAACAAAAACAAAAAAAGCAGCAGCTCCCCCTTGCAGATAGGCGTGGTTTGGCGTAGTAGGTCTCAGGGGCTGCTCTCAGAGGCCCCGCCTTGGTGGCTGCAGAGAGCAGAATGGTGGCGCCCCAAGCTTTACTGGAACCAAGCACTATAGGCCACTCTAACGAGTCCAATCTCCTTGTGCTGCAGCTGAGTCAAGTTGTATTTTCCAGTCCTACCTCATTTCAAAATCCTAGTCCATGCACTTTTATGCTACCACAGATGAGATGTACTTGCTTTGGCAGCTGGCTTCTTAGCCAGGATCTCTTAGTGCTGCTGCTGCCTGAGGGGAGGTGTGCTGCTTGAGGTGAGGTGCACAGCAGGAAATGAAGTACACACCCTTATAGTTGCCACAGCCAACTCCCAGCCCCCAACGATCGCGTTGGTGGAGGGATCAGTTTCTCTTGGTGCCAGCTGGGATTCGTGTTGCTGCTGCCTGAGGCACCAGGCGGTGCCAGAAATGAGTTGCATGCTCCTGCAGCTGAAGCTCGTGCCCCTGCCTCCACTGCCTGCCGGGATCCTGTAAGGGTGGGGGCTATTTTTTCCGTTTTGGCACTGGGGATTCAGGATTCACACGGCCAATGCTGGAGGTGAGATGCACTGTGGAAATGAGGTGTGTGCTCCCACTCCTGCAGCCGAGGCTGAAGTGTGTGCAGCGGCTGCTGACTCCCTGCCGGGATGGCACAGAGGTGGAAGCTGTTTTTTCCCTCATGTCACCCGGGTTCGGGATTTGGGCTACCCAGCAGTTATATATGGCGTGGGCGTTTTTCTCTCTGAACGGGGTTAAATGTTCTTTATCTCTTCTCTAGAGACTGTACTATGGGCATGTTCAATTTCTCTTTCTCTTCCCTTTGTCTCTCAGGGGCTCTGTGCACTTGCACTGCATTGGGCTGGGGCTCCCACTTCCCCTGCGCATCTGGGGCTGGCCCATTTTCCAATCTCCCCAGTTTGCACTCACTCACTCAGGCATCTTTGAGGTTGTCTTCTTTCTGGAGTCTGTATTTTCTCCTTCCACTCTTGTAGATGAGAGTAATGTCCTTCTCAGTTTGGTAGATGGGGCAGACGAAGTTTACAGTGCTCCCTTCCTCTCTGCCATCTTGGCTCCTTTCTCTTTAATATTTTCTTTAAAATGTTATACATTCTATGTGTGCCCTCTTTTAATCTCTTTGAAGTAATATCTTGATTTTCTTAAAAACTTTTTAGTGCCATAAATAACTTTATAGACTATTATCTTAGTTACCATCTGTTGATTTTCCAAGTCACCATTTTCTCCATTCTTCGCTCACTTCTAATTATACAACAAACGAACAAAAACCCACCATCAGGCATAGGCTTTCCAGATGTTTATAGACTGCAATACAAGTTGCCTGGGTTTTGTCATATCTGTGCATAGAGTGCCAAATGGTTTGACTTCCTTTATTTCTGACATGTGTGGTATTAGTATTACTCTTACAGATAGATATTATGGATCTGTAGCACATTGTGTTATTTTTGCTACATTGTATTTGGCATTTACTTAGTCTATTACCTCTTATTTTGTTGAATTATAAGAGCTGTTTTTTAGCCTTGGGCCTTCATTTTTGTTTCCTTTAAATCCCAGAGAAGGAATTTTGTTTCTCTCCTTTTTGAGAGATGAACAGTCTTTTAATTTTGTGCCATCTACAAATCCATGCATCTTGCAGCATGGTCTTAATCTTGACCATAATAGATAGTGTGAAAAGATTGAATCTAACACTGATTCTTCTTGTCCTTTACTTATCACTGTCTTCTTATGCTGCCAACTTCCATTTACTACTACTCATGACCTTGCTAAGAAAACTAATTTTATTTTTCTATTTAGTCCTTCACCAATAATGCCAAATTTTTCCAGGGTTAGATGCAGAATATTATTTGTCACTACAAATTAATTGCATTCTTTGTATAACTGATTTCTCTCCCACTCTGTCCCATTTTGTGTACAACTATGAGGCTGATCTTAAATGTTATTTTATCATGTCACTATCTTGCTGGCTTTTTTAGAGTCCCTACATACGCATTTAAATTTCTTACTTTGATGTCCAACGCCTTTTAGAACTTTGCTCTCATCTTACCTATCCTAATTCCCATGTGTTTTGACTGTGTTGTTCTCACTGTGGCTTATCATCCAGACCATGCATATCTGACTTCAGGTAGCTATACTTAGTCAAAACAACTTGACACATTTTACCCTCTTAAAGTTATATGATATGAACAGGTGAAGCTACTATATGATGATAAAAATCAGAATAAATATTGCCTCTGAGTTGTGGAGACAAGAGGGACCTTGCTGGGGGTAATGGAAAGTTTCAATATCTTGCTTGTGGTAGTGCTTACATGGGTATAGGTACTTGTTAGAATTCATCAAAGGGCATACTTAAGATCTATGCATTATAATATTTGTAAACTTACACGCGCGCACACACACACACACACACACACACAGAGCAAGCAAGGGAACACATGCGTTTATCTTAGGAGTGAATACATCTAGATTTTAGTGTCTTCAGTCAGTGTTCAATGTTTTTAATGTAGTGTTTTCAGAGGCTTAGATTCTTCTGTGACTCTTCCATGAAGGGTCTTCTGCAACTCTTCTAGGCCCACAGAGACCATAGTTTTATTTTTAAAAATTATATAGTCTCTGGAAGTATTACCTCGCATGCTAAGAAGCCTTTTATTTCTTTTGGATCACTTTATACTGATTTGTTTTTGATAACTTCTTCAACTTTTGAGCAGCTCAAATTTTTCAGAAAACCTTAATTATACAATTGAAAATTCAGGGAGGCTATAGTGAATTAAAGCCATATGTGCAAGGTTTTTAGGATCTTAAGAAATAATTTTTATAGTATTGGCTTTAATTTAGTCATTTTTGAGGAGTAATGAACTTGAGTAGATTCTTAGGTAATGTGAATGTCCAAGGCACTAAGTGTAGGTTCTTAGAAGAATAAGGGATTTCATCATTTAAAATGTTTGATAAAATTAAAGGAGATTTCAAAGCATTTTTAATGTTTATTTATTTTTGAGAGAGACAGAGAGAGAGACAGACAGACAGACAGAGACAGAGTGCAAGAGGGAGAGGGGTAGGGGGATGGGGGAGGGGGCCACAGAATCCCAAGCAGGCTCCAGGCTCCGAGTTGTCAGCAAGGAGCCTGATGTGGGTCTTGAACTCACGAACCGGGAGATTATGATCTGAGCCAAAGTCTGATACTTAATGGACTGAGCCACTCAGTACCCCTCAGAGCATTTTCAAAAACTGTGAAGAGTCAGAGATTTTACCCTACTCATATGCTAACAGATCAGGCTGCCATAATTTCAGAAATGCTTGCAAAAGAAACAAGACTCCAGAGTCAGAGACAAATAATTCTGTCATTCATGGTAGACCCAGCAGTCTGAGCTTCATGTTCATACTGTTTTCCCTTGCCTTCCAACTCCCCCATGGTGAGGCCAAGGTGAGCTCAGGTGGATGTTATGCACACAGTGGGTTTGTGTTATTTCTGAGGAACCCCGTTTTAGGGAACCCAAATCCTTTATAATAAAATGAAAGTAAACTGCCTAAAGTTTCCCATTTTATAATAAAATGAAAGCAAATTGCCTGAAATATTATATAAAAGACGGAAATTTTCCTAGAGAAAATGTCCTCAAAGCAAACAGACCTACCCTCTGCTCTGAAGGGAGACACTATGTCTTTCAAGGCTGTTCACTATAAAAAGATAGTCCAGAAGAAAGGTCATCAATGCTGTGCTCATAAAATGCACATAAATCTGAGAATCCCACAGAGAAGTGCCTCTAAATAAGTTTGTGCTACCTATTGGGAAATAGTCTTGCACAAAGGTGTACCAGAGATAGTTAATTTACCTAGAGCTAATGTTAATCTGTGGCATCTCCAAACTCTTCTGGGGGAAATTAAGTCAACACAGCAGAGGTAAATGTTGATGAAAATTTGAGGTCATCAGGCATTCTGTATTCACTGAATGACCAACACTGTTGGAAACATAAAATAGAAGGTACATTCCATGCCTTTCATTTTACCCAAAGATAGGTATTTCACACAGAGCCCCATTGGGCTTCCTGTAACCTGCCTAGCTAGCTCCTTAACGCTGTGCATGATCTAATTTCAGGATTAAATGTTAGAAACTTGCCTCTGGATTGGTACTTCTCAGACATGCCCATATATTACCATTTTAGTGGCCAAAAAGCATTACCAATTATTTCCTTGATATTCTTTCACTCAGTAAAATAAGTTTTGAAAGATGTAAAAAAACAGTTTTCTATGCAA
The DNA here is from genome assembly GCA_004023845.1 of Helogale parvula. Taxonomy (NCBI): domain Eukaryota; kingdom Metazoa; phylum Chordata; class Mammalia; order Carnivora; family Herpestidae; genus Helogale; species Helogale parvula. The sequence continues at coordinate 31,669 of PJEM01009796.1, read as the reverse complement.
TTCAATAAAATTATTTTCATTTTCAATGGAAAAAAAAAGACATTTTTTCCCCTGAGTTTGACCTCATAGACCAAGAAATGGAAAATAAAAACAGCTACTCATTACAAAGCACATCTAAGTAAGAATTAATGGTTCGATGAACTTGGAAATTCTAAGTGAATTGTCAACCTCACACAATTCAATTGCATACCAAATTTCACTGAAATTCATTTAAAACAAAGGATAATGTCTTCCAATTGATCATTTTAGCTCCCATTTTGTTTGAGAAAGAGCAATTGAAATATAAATCAGTTCTATGATATATTTATATACCCTTCATTCCTTCAGGTTAGATATTTCAGAAAATTCTCTCAACTCTTATGAAAAGTTATGGAACAAATGAAAAACGAATGGTAGACTGAAACCTACATTTCTTTCTTTTAATACATTAATAATATTTAGAGAGACATAGCCTTTTTTTTCCTTTTCTTTCTTTCTTTCTTTTTTTTTTTTTTAAGAACCATCTAGCACATGCCTTCTCAGCAGAGATAGTGTATTACCCCCAAGTGGATGAATATTGGTTCTTGGGGAAGTGGCCAGAGAAAAACCTTAGATATTACAATTGTATATGACCTTCCAAAGGGCTACACTATATAAACAGATATGCAGTACACCTGTTGTATTAAATTTAAATGGGGGAGGGATGAGGAAAAATATCTACAAAGCCTAAAAAGGCCTCTCTGGGGGAGGAGACAAGCAATAATGGAAAGAAAAGGTTTAGAAACCATAATCTAGCATAATATTTTGACAGGTGTTGCTAGATAGCAACCATTAATTAAGTAAAGGGATGTATTTTTAATTCCTCTCTTTATCATATTTGTTTCATCTTTTTAGTATATATACAACGTACTTGCATTAAAGAATTCTAATGAAACAGCCTCCGTGTCATTGTGTTATACATTTTTTACATTATTTATGTAAAGTCACAAATACATACTGTTTGTAGTCTGTTTTTTTCACTTTTATACATATATTTATTTTCCTACATAGTATTTACAATGACTATTTTTTATAAGATACATGAAATTCAGTTATACTATGGTTTGCTTCTGGTTGTACTTCTGTATCTCTAGAAATTCCTTTTATGTCTTCTCTGCAATTCTACCTCTTCTGACTGCCTAATAAAAATTGGGGTTCTCAGGCATTGCATCCTATGCTCTCTTCTCTTCTCATACAGTATCTCAGAGTGATCTCATGCATCCTCCAACAGTATTCATATCTTTCACTTCAGCCCAGACTTCACTCCTAGGTTTCAGTTTGATATTTTCAACTGCTTACTAGCTATCTCTACCTATATACGCTTCAAAAAATAATCATACTTTCTCAGACCTGTAAAATGAGTGATGGGCATGGAGGAGGGCACTTGTGATGAGCACTGGGTGTTATATGGAAATCAACTTGACAATAAACTATATTAAATAAATAAATAAATAAATAAAGTGTAAGTCTCATCAAGTCACTTCCTGTTGCTTATAGCTATGTTTTCCAATACATTAGCCACTCACTAGCCACATAAAAGTAGCGAGCACTAGAAATTTAGCTAATCTGAAGTGAAATGTGCCAAAATAAAAATATACTCGATTTCTGAGACTTAATCTGATTAAAAGAATGTAAAAAATAAATCATTTTATATATATTGGGTTAAACATTTATTTAACATATGAAAATTAATATTTTTCTGTTTTTAATTTTTTTAATATGGCTACTAGAAAGTTTAAAATTATGCAGTTCATATTTTTGCCTGCATTATATATCTCTATTGGAGAGTGTTAACTTATAGGATAGTACTCAAACCCATATTATAGAAATATGATCTTTTATCATCTGGTCACCATATGCCCAGTACATTTTGTCTTCTGCTAGCTGCATGCAAAGAGAGCTGGTCTTGGTGTCAGACTGACCTGGGTGCATACATGGGCCCCTCCACATGCCAGCTGTGTGATCTGAAACATGATGCTTTGACTCTACATTTCAGTATCCCCAGCCGAAAAACAAAAAATAAATCCTATTTCAATGTGTTGTTGGATTAAAAGATACAACAAAATGTAAAGTGCTTTCTGCATAAAATGTAATTCTCACAGGTACATTCTAGCCATGCCAAGCTACTTTCAGTTCCTCTTTTCTTTCTATTATAGAAAGCAGGTGACCATTTACATGTGTCTGCAGCATTTATATTCCTAAATGTGCATAATCCCCTTTCCCTGGTTAGTCATTGGGGTTCTACTTTCCTTTTATTTTTTTCTATTTTTACCAAATATTAGACCTGAGAACCACTGTGCTTCCCTTTGTTTTTTATTTAATATCATATCCTAGTAAATTCATTTTAAAATAACAAATGATTAATATAACATTGAATAAATCTCAAGTCAAATAAAGGGCATAATCAAAAGAGATTTTAGCTTGTTCTTGTCCCATAAGATATTTTTTTCTTCTGTGATCTGACACCCCGTAGTCATTCTTTAAAGAAAGTAGTATTTAAATTTAACTTAAATTTTTTTTAATGTTTCATTTATTTTTGATACCAAGAGAGACAGAGCATGAGAGGGGGAGGGCAGAGGGAGAAGGAGACACAGATCTGGAAGCAGGCTCCAGGCTCTGAGCAAGCTGTCAGCACAGAGCCTGACGCAGGGGCTCAAACCCATGGACATGAGATCTGACCTGAGCCGAAGTCAGAGGCTTAACTGACTGAGCCACCCAGGTGCCCCTAAATTTAACTTTAGAATAACATCAGAAACAGTTTCTTCTCCCTCATTCTTGTCCTCTTCTCTTAACACTTCTGCCTACAAATGTCCTCTACCTTGGACCCACACATTTAGCTACCAAATTAACCAGTTAGTTACGATCCTTTTTACCATCAGCTAGGTCAGATGGGAAGATGGGCCTCAGCTCCCTTGTGGATTGTCCACAGTGTAGTAGAGTTTCTGGCAATAACCACCTAGAGGCAAATGCTCTAATAAATCTTAAACGTGTTTTTGATGGCCAGAATTGTCAAAAATAAGAGTAGAGTAAAATGTTTTAAGTGCATTTCCATTGGGAATTTTTATGTACATCTTTTGAGTACCCTGCTCATGGAATCTTAACAGTTCTTTCCATTAGGAAAAAATTTAAAACACAATACCATTCTAAAAGAGATGATGAGACTCTGACTAATGTCTCTCAAATGTAAAATGTGGCCTCTCCAATGATTTGGTCATCTTTTCCTTCTACAGTATCAGCATTTTGAAATAGGTAAAGGATATGGATTAGGTATGAATTGAATGCAAATGTGTTTTGAAAATACTGTCTTTTGAGATAATCGCAGATGATGGTTGAATGCTGAAGGTGTTATAATACAATCAGTATTTAACCTTGTGTAACTCTGCTTTGTCAAATCATGCCCTACACATTGATTGTATTAAGCCAGGTTGGTGGTTTCTTGCTTAGGAATGTCTTATAAGAATCTTAACAGGAAGGCAGCAGTAGCTGATCAGCTACTATTTATTTGCACACTGAGTGTCATCAGTAATACAAAAGACAAGGTCCTTAAATTGAAAGAACAGTGGGATTGCCATGAAATTTGCTTAATGATGCATAATAAGCAAAGTAGTCTGTGGTGCTAGAAACTGACAGAATCCATTATGCTTAAACAGATATATGTCTTTTATTTTGGGATATTATGTAAATCTGACAGGAGCTTTTCTGTCTATTTTCCTGTAGTTTAACTTTAATTGCTCCAGATTAATTCTGATTTCTCCTTTCTCCTCCAGAGGGTGATGAGACTGGAGTGATGGATAATCTTCTAGAAGCCCTACAATCTGGTGCAGCATTCCGAGACCGCAGAAAGCGAATTCCAAGGAATACAGGTAAAATCCACTCTAGCTTACGTGGTATTGTAAAATGTGAATGTTCTTAGCCAAATACCATGTCCCCAAAAAATCTTCCCTATCGATTTTTTTTAACAGTTGGTCTCAGTTCATGTGTGGAGTCTCAACAGGCTTCTATGTCTATGTGATCACAAGTTTCAACTTGGTAAAAGTATCTTCAAATAACTATAGACTTTGCAAAAATTTTCAGAAACAAGGACTCTTGATGGGTTTCATATTAAATATTTTAATGTTATTTTTTGTGTATGTGGTTTTGGTGGAATGTGGCTTAAATCCACAAATGTAATTAAATCATTAAAAGTAATTTGCCCTAAGGATGTCACATTAGCTATTTACAGATAAGGAAACTGAAATAATACTTCTTCCCAGAGGTCATTTTGACTCTGTAGTACAATCCATTCTCCATTCTCCATGTTAATAAAGACAGGAGAAGAACAGATAATCTAAGATCCCCAAAAGTCTGAAAGCATTTGAACCCCTTTTTCATATATTTTTGATTAGTAACAAAACCAGATTATGAAAATTGATCTAAGGGGAAGAAAACATAAAAGAAGCCAAATAGCCTTCCTCACTCAAGTAGTACAAAAGTTATCTGTCTTCTCTGTTCATACCCTATGGCTGAGGTAAGTAATAACTCCTTTCATAATAATCTAAGTAGGCTGAGCTATACACCCCCTTTAAGGAAATTTCTATATTTTTAATTTATATATTTTTGGAAAAAGAAAAAAATTAGGTGTATTGATCTTAAAAGTCCTCTTCATGGGCGATGGAGCTATATGGAAAACTGAATGATAAAAGGAAAATTAATAGTAAACATATAAATTCTACTTAATTTAGATTAATAAGATTTTCCTTGAAGAGCCTGCAATTCAAAAAAAAAATTGTATTTGGACTGGAAACTGTCATATGTTCTCAGAATGGAAAGTGGTAGCTCTTTCAAACCACTGTACTCCAAAAAAAAACAGTTGAAGGAAATGGAGCCCAGTACAGAGTTGTCTGGGATGGCTTGTGGCAATGGTGAAATTTATGGTGGAAGACAAGAATATAAGTTATGTTCATCTTTTTTGCATTTGGGTGAATTTTGATGGATATAAAGACATTGGAGATGGCCTACAAAAAGAGTGAAAGACTGGAGGAAATAAAAGTAAAATCTCCATTTGTATATTCATATTAATTTTTAAGGTAATGCTACAAAACAGAATACTAGGAGCACTATTAATCTGTAACACTGAAGCAGCCGTTCCATCTATCCTCAGTCTCTATCTGTAAAATGAGAATGTTCTACCATGCTATCAGATACCCCTTCCACATGTGAAGGAAAATAGAAACCTTCAGTGTTCTTTCTTGAACTATCAAAGCATTAATAGTGAAAAGCAAATTGAAATAACTTTTTTTATCAATTTAGTTCTCTGCTAAGCAGCTGATAAGTTTAAGCATGTTATTCTGTACCATAAAACAACTGCCATTATCTTTCTAGGCTGTTTATTTTTTAAAATATATTTGCTAAGGCCCCTGTCTGATTAATCTCACATCTCATACTGATTCTAGAGAGACTGTGCTGAGAAAGAGAGAGATCATTCCATGGGGTTTCTATAAGTTTGGTAATCAAGGGATATAGTGTCATCAACTGTAAAATACTGACAATAGATTCACAAACTGCATAATTTTACAGTACTCATTTCAAGTAATGTAAATTGGGGCCTCCTTTGGTTTATAGCTACAATGCCTCCAGGAACACATAGGGTGAAAAATATCAGTGCATCTAGTCCTGTCAGCTATTCCAAGTGACAGCAGCCAATGCAAATGTCCAGCAGTAGAAAGAAAGTAGAAGCCAACGGTGGCAATGATTGGTAAAGCATCTTTAGCATGAGTTCAAATGAGGGAAACCTGGAAGATGGCACAGAGTTGACAAATCTGCCAAAAACTCTCCTGCCTGCTTGCTTCTTTCTAAAAGCAACAAAACTGGAAATTTCTACAGATTTCCTCCTTGTTTCCGACTTCCTAAGTAGATCATCTTTTCTTGCTTGCCTTCTTTTGTTGTTACTTTCTTAGGTACCTTACTTGGTTCCTTTTCAATGCCCCGTTGACTTTATAGTATACTTTCCTGGGGTAACACCAACATCCTTGCTCCTTCCAAATAACCTCCATTTCAACATGATGAGATAGAAACAGAAAAATCAAATTATAAAAAAGGCTCTTTTTGAGGTACCTGGGTGGCTCAGTTAGTTAAGCCTCCGACTTTGGCTCAGGCCATGATCTCACATTCGTGGGTTTGAGCCCCACGTCAGGCTCTGTGCTGACAGCTCAGAGCTTGGAGCCTGCTTTGGATTCTGTGTCTCCCTCTCTCTCTGCTCCTCCCTTGCTTGTGCTCTGTCTCTCTGCTTCTCAAAAGTAAATAAAAATTAAATTTTTTTAAAAAATTAAAAAATAAAAAATAAAAAAGAAGGCTATTTTTATCAAGTAAAATAAAATAAGAGGAAATAGCCAAAAAATCTGAAATCACACTCAGCCACAAACAGCAGCTATACTGCTCTGTTTGCCATCTCCATTATTATCACTTACAGATAGAAATTATGATATGTAAAATACAGAGATCTACAATTGTGGTTCTAATTGCAGTGTTTTCAATTCAGCATTTCAACAGAATGAGGTGATGGTTTATATTCTTCACTAGAAAATCAAAATATTAATAAATGACATGATCAGTTGCCTAAAGTATAAATCTTTCACACGGAGCCTGTGTCCCCTTCCCAGCAGCTACCAAATTAGGCAACTCAGAGCTCCTAAATACTGTATCTACCCCAAATACTAAGAATGTTGTTTTCAGAGCTCCAAAAGATATATTTCAAAGGAGACTATTACATAGGAATACTTATGAAAAGAATATTGATAACTAGTATAGTACAGACTTCAACCAGTGAGAATATACACAGGCAGTAAGTAGCCACTATAGTAGTACTAGTACAAACCAGCTGAATATCAACCAGATTATAAATTTTGCTAATACCAAACTCTGAGGTTAGGAAATGAGCCCCTAAATATTCATTAATTTATTGTACTTCTGTTCTGTGAAAAGTATATGCTAGATATGGAGGAAAATGCAGAAATAATTAAGATTTCCTTAGATATAAGACCCTTGTGTCTTGTGAGAAAGATAAAAAGTACAGAAAATTTACAGAATAAGGCAGAAAATAATAAGTATTATATAAGAAGTATTAATCGTGAGTTCAGACAAGGGAAATATACTTTATTAAATATATCAGAAAAAGAGTCATGGAAGAAAAGGTTTTGAAGGATAAATATAGATTTCAGCAGTTGGAGTTAGAGATAATGTCTAATAAGGATAATGTGCAAATGAAATGTCATTAAGAAAAATACAGAGAGGTGCCTGGGTGGCTCTGTTGCTTGAGCTTCTGACTTCAGCTCAGGTCATGATCTCCCAGGTGGTGATTTTGAGCCTTGCATTGGGCTCTGGGCTGACATCTCTGAGCCTAGAGCTTGCTTCCAATTCTGTGTCTCTCTCTCTGCCCCATCCCTGCTCGTCCTTTGTCTGTCTCTCTGTCTCTCTCTCAAAATAAATAAATAAACATTTTTAAAAAAGAAAAATACAGAAATAAGAAAGTGACAAACACTGTGGGAACATGGCAAATAGTACACCTAGTAAGAAAATAAGCTATATAAAGTGTAGAATTATGGAGATAATTATGGAAAAGGAGGTTGGTGCCACAACATAGAGTGCTTGAATAAGAGTCCAAGGTGTTATCATATAATTCTTTCGGCAGTGGGGATGTATTGAAGGTTTTTAAGCAGTAGAGAAATATGATCAAAGCAATATATTCGGACATCTAATCTATAGGAATGTGAATGATTAATTATGACTCTACTCTCATACTCCTAATCAAAAGAGATAATTTAGGGGAAGAGGAGTTGCCAGGAGTCAAGGATAATCCTAGGGTTTTGAGTTTGATTACCTGGAAGGACAGTTGAGTTATGAAAGAAAACTGTTAAGATCAGGAAAAGGAGTGGTAATGGGAGATAAAGTAAGTTTTAGGAACATGAAACTGAAAGTGACAGCAGAGCATTGAGGTCAAAATGTCCAGAAATTTCTTGGAAATATACATATAGTTTCATCACAAGATGGTTGAGTTTGTGAGATTTCTGGTTATAGTATGGAAATGGAAGGGATTGTTAGATGACTATTAAGAGAAAAGGGATCGAAAGACAGAACTTTGAAAATGCCCTCATTTGGGGGCTAAAAGTAGAACTAGCAAAGAAGATAGACCAGGAGTCTTTGAGCAGGTGGGAAGAGAACCAAAACATTGTTCTAGGAACAAAGGAAAAAGGAAGTATTGAGAAAGCAGAAGAGGTGGGCATTTTCAACAATGACATATGCTATGGGGGAATCAAAAAGGATAAAGACCAATGATTTATCATTTAGGACCTTTCTACCAACTTTTTAAGAGCATATTTTCAATATTTGGATGGAACTGGAAACCAGAATGCAGGAATTAAACAGTTAGTAGATGGTGAGGCTACAGGGATTAATAGTATTCATTTGAAAAATGAACAATTCTGTCAGATGCTTCCTCAGTGTCATGTATTGGGTTAGGTACTAAGGGTGTACCACCAATAGGACACTTGGCTCAAGGAGCCATACCTTCATGAAAACAGGAATATAAGCTGTGTGATAAAATTGCAATGTGATTTTATATGTGCTGTAATGAGAGAAGAAGCAAGTGCTTGTGCAGCACAGGAGTTAGAGTATCTTGCTCCACCCCCCACCCTTTGGCCTCTTAGCTCTGCATCCTTAGAATATGGACTGTGCTTTTAGGAGTTTGGTGGGTGAAAGGAACATCTCACTTTTCCTTAATAACCTAGTATATATTGATCCATTTTAAATTTTGCTGAACCTTTCTGGACCCTCCTTGTTACAGCCTTTGTTAGTACTCCAGATAAGTTCCATAGCTACAATCCACTTTGGAAAGAATTACCCATAAGTACTCCTGACTTTGTCATAACATCAAAGGTAAGCTTTGGAAGAAAAAAACACATGGAGGAAAACTTTACAGGAATGAAAAACATACTTAAAATATAAATATACAATGCCATATAGGTTTCATTACTGAATACCTATAGATACTTAGACCTTGCTTCTCTTTTCTCAGCCAACTTGACTTCTTCATTCTTTGCCCACCAGAAATATATATAAACAGTTTTTCTTAGCAATAGATACCTAACAACTATTTTGGCTTTTACTAGATGTTGGTATATAGTTCTAGAAATTGAAAAATCACATAAGAGAAGCATTATGAAGAAATGAAGCCAAGAAACAGAATAAATGTAATTAAGTTTTAGAAATACACAGGGCAATGAAGAAAACAAATTTTGAAAAAAAAGAAACTCAGGGGATACACAATTATAGTTTTATGGATCATCAAGATAACAATATAAATGAGAAGGTATAACTTACCACTTGAGAACAGATAGGGGACAATAAACCTAAAAAAAAAAACAGAGAGAAAAAAACACATTCTGTGTATTAGGGAAAATATATTTACAGCAAAACAAACCCAAATCCCACATTCCCCTGGGCCTCTCTACCTTGCATAGATAACAAAACTCACATTTTCCTGGTTGTTGTCTTCACATACACATTCCGGACCTCAGCTGCTTATAAGGCATCTCTGCAACTTTCTGAGAGTTTCTCAGGGGGCATTTCACAAACACAGTCACCCATCACTTTCCTTCTTCTCCACCTTTGATACCATGCATTTCCATGCCTGCTGTTTGCTTTAGCAAAGGGCGTTTCCATGCCTTCATGATGCCAGAGTTTGACCGTGGTCAGTGACACAGCAGGGGAGAACACCTCTCTCTTCCTATAGTGTGGCACTTAACCAGGGTACCAAGCAGCACTAGCTTGTTCCTTAAAGTCTTACATTTTGAGAGAAACAGCTTTCAACTTTAAGTTACATCCTTTTGATCACTGTAGGATTTGGCCTCATATAACAAGGTCCAAAGACAAGCCCATGACATATCCCATGTAGCACTCAGTATCATCCTCATCTTCTGATGACCAAGTTCTATTGGGGTTTTGTATCTGTTTCTTTTTATTATTACAAGGTCAAGCTGGTCATTAATACGAAACTGCTTACTTCTTTCTCCCTTAGGATGAGTTCTTTCCAATGAGGTTCTTCATTCTTCTATTTTGTAAATGTTTGAATCTTAGACTAGTCAGCTAAACCCATTTTGTCTGTAGTAATTATATTGCAGTGTGCAATTCAAATCTAGTAAAAAATGACATAATGCAAGCAAATAAAAATGTGGCATTCAGCCAAATGACATTTATTGATCAAATACTAGAGGCCAGGCAATAGTGCTAGGGCCCTGGAGTGTAAAAATGGATAAAACATGGGTCTTAGATTCAAACTTTCACAATCCTGTGGTGAAGACACATATATACAAAATATAAATGTTGTGATATACATTGCATATGCAGAAAGTGCTAAAAGAGCAACTAGCTGCCTAGAGAATTTAGAAAATCTTTTATAATGAAAGTGGCATTTTAATTGTGTTTTGATGGTTGAATAGTAGTTTACTTGGGGGAGAACAGGAGGGATAAGCATTTCAGGTAAAGAAAATGGCAAATACATGCAATGGAGCTAGGGTAGGATACAGTGGCATTGATGGAAAGTTTGTCGCAACAAAGAGTCAGTAGAGTTTTTAAGTAGAAGGTTACATACATACACACACACACACACACACACACACACACACACACACACACAGAAAAGCAAAAGGGAATGAGGATGGAAATAACAGATTTGGAGGCATCTATATATATAGTGTTATAGAAACCTTGGGATCACCCAGGAAGAGTATGTCCAATGAGAGGTAAGATAATAGAGTATTATTCCAAATAATAGAGTATTTGGGAATCACAGTATTGAAGAGGCAAATAGAGGAATCAGGAAAGGACACTGAGGGGAAAAGGAGTTAGAAAGGAAAGAAGACAAGCATCAAAAACCTGACACCTGGAATACCGCGTGTAGAAAGAATTTCAGAATAGAGAAAGTCAGCAGGGCCATATTCTGCAAGAAGTTAAGTAAATTGATGGCTGAAAATAGACCAAACGGGTTTGTCAACTAGCAGATAACTGTTGATCTTTTCCCAAGCAGTTTCAGTGGACCAGTGAAAGTCAAGAGCAAGGTTCTAATGGATTAAAAAATGAAGAATATCTTGGGGCACCTGGGTGGCTCAGTCAGTTAAGTGTCTGGCTTTGGCTCAGGTCATGACCTCACGGTTCGTGGGTTCAAGCCCTGCGTCGGGCTCTGTGCTGACAGCTAGCTCAGAGCCTGGAGCCTGCTTCAGATTCTGTATCTCCCTCTGTCTCTCTGACGCTCCCTGCTCAGGCTGTCTCTCTCTGTTTCTCAAAAATAAATAAAAAACATTAAAAAAATTTTTAAATGAAGAATATCTTTTGTTGAGAAAAATAGAAAGTGAAAAGATAAATTATCTCTTCTAAAATTTCTGACAGGAAACTCTAGATGCTTACAAGTGTCTTGAAGGAGTTGCCAATCATAAACTAGTATGTCTAGTTTCATTTACAAATGCGTGGCCTGTTCCGCTCTTAATTCAATTGTACTTATTGAACGTATAGTATATGACAATCCAAATACTTTAGCATACCTAGTGCTTTACAAAGTAAGCGAAGCACTTTCTCATTTATTGTGTGATATGTGATTCATAGTCATCTAATGCAGAGAGACTTGTCTCATATGTTAAAATGAAAGACATCTGTGGCCTCATATAAAGAGAGAATAGATTGGGGGTTGAAGATAGGTATTCTTAAGTTTACTGGGTAGAAGATGGAGGAGATGTGGGGAGGTAGACAAAAAGGATGAACCATCTTCAGAAAATCTTTGTCAACTTTATAATTAACTGGTTTGCAAGTGGTGAAAGTCAGTAGTGGGTGAGTCATAGTATATATGTGATTTTCCTGAGATGAGGAAAGGAAAAGGTGAGGAAGTACCAAATCAAATAACCCTTAGGCAAGCCACTTAGTGTTCTCAGTAGTGTTAGTTAGCTTGGTACCTCTTGGCAAAAACTAAAAGGTAAATCGTAGGAGTCTTGGAGAATTGATCAACATTCAAGTTGTGGATAAAGATACAAGAGTAGATAAGATAATCTGGAGGAAACAAGCATTTGTGACACTGGTTCTCACCCCTGGCTACCTACTGGAATCACTTTGAGGAACTTGTAAGAAAAAGCTACATCCAGTTCCTCTCTGGATGAATTAAAGACAAATATGTGGGGCCAGAACCTGGGTAGTGGTGTTTTAAGTTATTCAGGCGAGGGTGCCTGGGTGGCTCAGTCAGTTGAACATCTGACTCTATTTGGGCTCAGGTCATTATCCCAGGGTTGTGATATCAAGGCCCACATTGGGCTCTTGGCTGAGCATAGAGTCTGCTTGGGATATTCTCTCTCTCTCTCTCTCTTTCTCTCTCACAAATAAATAAAATGAAAAAAATTATCAAAATTATTCAGGCAATTTTAATGCACCACAAAAGTTGAAAAACACCAATTTATGGAACTAGTTTGGAAGCTTGGGACACAGGAACAAGAGCATGAAATAGGCTGTTTATGGAGGTGTGAGGAGAAAGAAAGCTACTGTGTTATTACTTTTCAAAGAGAAAGTGCCAAGTAGCATCATGTATAGCCAAGAGAACCAATAAAATAAGGAAGGAATGGAAAGGATCCATTGGATTTAACTATTAGGAATTCATTGATGACTTTAGCAGAAATAGTTTTAGGGAGAGTATGATTAGGGGTTGGGGTGAGAATGGTGTAGAAGCCAGATTGCATTGAGCTCTAAAATGCTGTTAATTTTGAAGACCTTTTTTAAGAAAATGGTTGTGTATTTTTGAGAGAGAGACAGAGTGTGAGCAGGGGGAGGGGCAGAAAGACATGGAAACAGAATCTGAAGTGGGTTCCAGGCTCTGAGCTGTCAGCACAGAGCCTGACAGGGCTCGAATCTATGAACCGTGAAATCATGACCTGAGCCAAAGTCAGACGCTTAACCAACTGAGCCACCCAGGCACCTCTTTAAGGCCATTTAATTTAGTGTCATTTTTTTCAACACTAAATGTGAATTCTATGATAAAATATATACCTATGTTAATTATGTAGTTTTTTTGTTTTCTTTTTATTTATGGAAATTAAATTTTATGTGTGGGACAGACATACTTATGTATTGATTAATAAGATCCAGGTTTGCATTAGGGAAGCTAGGAACAGAAGATTATATGTGGTCTCTCCTTGACTATTCAACCATAGAACAAATTGAACATAGACCATTTATGTCCTATTTATATGCAAAATTATTCCAAACAAGCACTGATGCTGTTCTCTATAGAAATTTCAATCATTTTTGCTTCTCGCTTCTCTTGCATAATATAATCAGCTCTGCTGCACATTTCTTCTTGGGTGATCTCTGCAGGCCAGTAAGAGATAAGGCCAATGTCAGTTGATTTTTTGATGAGAATATGAATTTAGCAAGATTCCTTTAAATATTGGAATGTGGGATATGTTAGGACAAGCAATTATTATGCAGCAATAAATTTTCCTTGGTAGTTTTAATTCCATGTCAAAAATTTACAGGCATGGTAATGTTGGTAGTTAAGCTCACACAATCATCTGCTTCTTTATAAACCCTCAGTTCAGGAGTAAATGGTTGGAACCCTATATGTCAGGTGCATGAGACCACTCTAATATGATTAGACATTGTGCATTTGTAACTATACTAACTGACACGGTATTCATTAGACTGTAATAAGTACCTTGAATTTTCTGGAAAACTAATTGCTTTCAAAATGAAATGGGAATAATTGTTTTAATTGGTGGTTTGTGATTATCGGCTTATCTCTCTCATATGGACTCAGTAGTATATTATTGTGTGTTTTCCTAAACAGAGATAAGAATTTGTAAACTCTTTCCTCTCCAGCCAAATTCCATCTGCTGCCACAATGTCGAAAGATAGCAAGATTCACATGAAATGAATGTATCTCCACCCATCTTTTAACTTTTGTGAAACCTTTGAACACACCTCTCTTGTGTACTATAATTTGAATCTTACTCTTGGTAGTTCCTTTCCTTGTGTCCATTAAAATGAGAGGAGTAGAAAGTAAAGGAAGAAAGGAAAAGGACAGTGAGTATCTTGAACTCCATAGGACTCTTTCGAGATTCAAGTCTTTTTTTTTTTTATAATTCACTGGTATTCTTTGCATTTGCAACAACATGAGTCCAGAAACCTTGAACCTAGTGTTTCATCTATTCCAGGAAACCTTGTAAGGTTATGCTTGTGTCAACCCTCTTAAAGACATAGATGATACAAAGTATTAGAATACTACAAGGCTTAAAACTGTGTTTCACTATTAAATGTTATGATGTATTTTTAGCACCTAGCACATAACTCAGTTTAATATATGCTCTTGATAAGTGTTTGTTGAATACTTCACAATTATCAAAAAAAAGATTTGAAATCTACATTAAATCTTTTTCAATATTTTATACCTGAATCTATCTCTGAAGTTTGAAATTTAAGGGCTGAAAGAAATAGAAATTTCATTCTACATCACTGTAAATGGAATTCCATTAAAGCTGAGTTTATTTTATGGGCATTCATTCATTGGACCTAAATGTCCAATGTATGATACCTTCATATAACCTTTATACTAGTAATATTTAGGCTTGACAAGTAAAGAAATATTCTGAGATTATCTAAAAAGCAAAATATTATTATATGTCATTACTCTTACATACTTTTACTTTACGTACTCTTACGTGGTTCCATTTGAGTGCCACCTTTTTGTCATTCTCAAGTTGCAATTTGTTCTACTCCTAATGCTTAAAGGGCAAAATTCTTAATACTACCAGAGAAAATACAGGAAAAATGGAACGTTTTGTTTAAGTTTTACATATCTTCTCATTAGTCTGCAAATACGCTCTATAAGACAAGGGAAATAGACAGGAGTTAGTGAATCTCTTTAGCATAACTGTAAGTAATAGCTTTTCTAGCTTTCTCACAGATCGATTCAGAACAGATCTTTCTGAAGTTTAAGTTAGTTTTATCTAGTATATATGAGTACTTTAAGGATTTGAATTGTTTATTTGAGGGACATCTAGAATCTAGGGTGATATTTTCCCTTTCCACTTGGGAAGGTTTTAGCTTGAGATTTCCAGGATTATTGGTCTTTTCTATTGTTTGTCTTACATAGATGCAATATACAACAAGCAATACAGTATTCTATGAGCAATGAACAGGGATTATTTTTTATTCCATGCATTATTCACAACTCTGCAGGGGTTTCAGAAAGTCAGTGTATGTCCCAGATGCAAAGAAATGCAAAAACAGAAAAACAAGGATATGATTTTCATATCGTTGTTTAGAAAGTTAATACTATTATGTATGGATTTCATCTTTATTGAAAAGTTATAATAATTGTTATATTTTTAGCAGCCATATCACTATTGATCAAGAATATACACGTCTCTCTTGTTTCTTTTTTTTAAATAATAGTTTATTGTCAAATTGGTTTCCATATAATACCCAGTGCTTCTCCCCACAAGTGCCCCCTCCATGACCATCACCCCCTCCCCCCACCCCATCCCCCTTCAGCCCTCGGTTAGTTCTCAGAATTTAATAGTCTCTCATGATTTGTGTGTCTCTCTCTCTCCCCTCCCTATTGTCCTCTGTTAGGTTTCTCCTGTTAGACCTACGAGTGCAAACATATGGTATCTGTTCTTTTCTGCCTGACTTACTTCTCTTGGCTTGATACCCTTGAGGTCCATCCACTTTGCTACAAATGGCCAGATTTCATTCCTTCTCATTGCCGTGTAATACTCCATTGTGTATATATACCACATCTTCTTGATCCATTCATCAGTTGATGGACATTTAGGCTCTTTCCATGATTTGGCTATTGTAGAAAGTGCCGCTATGAACATTGGGGTACATGTGCTCCTATGCATCAGCACTACTGTATCCTTTGGCTAAATCCCTAGCAGTGCTATTGCTGGGTCATAGGAGGAACCTCCATACTGTTTTCCAGAGCAGCTGCACCAGTTTACATTCTTAATGAAATAATTATCTTTAAATATTTGGAGCTAACCTATGAAGGGGAATTTGAATCAGGAGGGATAAGCAGTATGACTTTGTATGGATAATCCAATGTTCATTTTAGTTATATTTGTGACATCATTTCAGTCGCCTATATCAGTACTACTTTAAGTGGCAGACATAAAGAAAGATGACTATGTTTTGTACATAACTGGATTTCATTTTATTGTCATCAACAGATAGATGGAATCAAAGAAACATGCTGGAATTGAAAAAGAAAAAGTTCTCTTGAAAGAATTTTTCTAATATAAATTTTTTGTTTTATGGTCCAAATTTAAATGAACTCTCATGTACTTATAGAGAACATTAAATAAAACAAATTCAGTTAATTGGCCTAAAAACCCACAACATGATGGCACCAAGAGGATGACCATCCTTAGTGACTGAGATAATGGTCCAATATAGAAAATAAATTTAGGAATAACCAGCATAATAAGTTTCTAGAAAATTATTAGGGGATGTTTTCAGTGTTGAATTCATGTTGGATCAGATTATAAAAGACAAATTGGGGGAGCATCTGGGTAGTTCAGTCAGTCGATTATCCAACTCTTGATTTCAGCTTGGCTTATACTCCCAGGGATATGGGATCAAGCCCCACACTGAGTTCTTTGCTGAGCATGAAACCTGCTTAAGATTCTCTCTCTTTCCCTCTGCCTGTCTCCCCTCTTCACATGTGTTCTCTTTCTAAAATAAAATAAAATAAAATAAAATAAAAAACAAATGGGAAGAAAAACATCACATCTTGCAATTTGAGTATTTCCTTTCACTTGCCACAAATAGTACTGATCACTTGCATGATTCATTTAGAACTTCCTGGTACAGGATGATGCAAAACACTAAAAAAGAATTATGGTCAAGTTGAATGCTGTACACACAGATTCTATGCATTATAGATTATCCTTATGCTTCCAGTTTCTTAACTTTTTTTCCCTACGTACTGTGTTTTGTGGTCCTAGGGCCCTTTGTATACCGCTTTGTAGTCCTAGGGCAGTTTGTACACCACTTTCCTCACGTCACTTCTGTTGCTTCAAAAGAATCGTGTTTTGTCTTTGTTTCCCACCACCATTATCGCAATCGAATATTCCACACATTAATTGTGGGGAAGAAGAACTGGCAGAAAAAATGAGGAAATATAATTGTGCCAACATTATTTGAAATCTGTCTTGCTTCTGTTAAGTCTGAGCATTCTGTCTCTTGTAGGAAAACAAACAGGACTGACAATGGTTAACTATTCCGAATAAATTCTCTGTTACTTTATGCAAAATCGTTCAGGTCTTGATGTCAGAGAGGGGTCAGTGAAGGACATTTCAAAGGGACTGAGAAAAGTTCCTGGATGGACTCTTGGTTCCTAGACTTGGAATTATGACGCCATCACTTCTAGAATTTATATATGCTCCTGGTAGTGAGTAAAGCATCAAGCAAATGATAAACCTTTTGTATAGCTACATAAATTATTTTATCAGTTAGTACAGACAGATGTAAAATGACTGCATGATTTTTTGCTCTCAGAAAGTATATACTCAAAAAAAAACTTTAAAGAGAAAAATACCTCTTCATAAAAATTCCTTAGACCACAATGGATAATTAATTTTAGCTTGACAGGTATAAACATGTTCAGTAGGCCTGTGTCATCCACCATCTTGTGTGAAGCAAGGTGGCCTCCACTTATTCTCCGCTTCTGCCTCAACCGCCCCTTGATTACAGACATGTCTCTGGATCGGTTCCGGAGCCTTGGCGGTGGTGGCTTCCACCAGTGCGGAGGATGTGGCGGCCTCCAAGACTTACGCTCCCCTCGCCCGGCATGGGCCTCAATCAGAACCCCGGACCCATGGGGCCCGGCCAGGACCAAGGTGGCCCCAAGTCCCCACACCACCAACACCTCCGCACCGGCAACAGCAGCAGCCACAACCTGAGCAGCCGCCGGCACTTCAACTACCGCCCCATCAGCCGCAGTATCAGCAGCCACCGCCCCAGGACTCATCCAAGCCTGTTGTTCCACAGGGACCCGGTCAGGTTCCAGGAGGAGGCAGCACTCCGCCGGCCTCTGGCTCGGCACCGCCCACCACTCCCCAGACCTCTGGGGTACCCACGGGGCCGGGCCCCACCCCGACTCCACCACCCGCTGTCACCTCGGCGCCCCCTCGGGCACCCCCCGCCCTCGCTGCCGAGCAGCGGTGTCCCCACCGCCCCACCTCAGGCCGGGGGGCCGCTGCCTCCACCCGCAGGTGGCCCAGGCCCCGGTCCTATGCAGGGCCCAGGACCTGGAGGCCCAAAAGGCGGCAAGATGCCAGGCAGGCGGAAGCCCGGCAGGTGGTCCTGGTCTAAGCACTCCTGAGGGCCACCCCATGCTGCCACACCGTGGCAGCGGGGAGCCCCAAGGAGGCCGGCAGCATCACCCACCCTACCACCAGCAGCACCACCAGGGCCCCCACCCGGGGCGGGGGGGGGGGTGAGGCTGGTGGCCACAGTGAGGAGAAGATCTTCGACTCCGGGGGGATTTAAAGCCAACTTGTCTCTCTTGAGGAGGCCTGGAGAGAAAACTTGCACACCCCGTTGTCAGTTGTTTGTTGGGAATCTACCTGCTGATATCACAGAGGATGAATTCAAAATACTATTTGCTAAATATGGAGAACCAGGAGAAGTCTTTATCAAAGGATTTGGATTTATTAAACTTGAATCCAGAGCATTGGCTGAAATTGCCAAAGCCGAATTTGATGATACACCCATGAGAGGTAGACAGCTTGGGCTTTGCTTTGCCACACATGCTGCCGCCCTTTCCACTCGAAACCTTTCACCTCATGTTTCCCAGGAACTGTTGGAAGAAGCTTTTAGCCAGTTTGGTCCTATTGAAAGGGCTGTTGTAATTGTGGATGATCACGGGAGACCTACAGGGAAAGGCATTGTTGAGTTTACTTCTAAACCAGCAGCAAGGAAAACATTTGAAAGATGCAGTGAAGGTGTTTTCTTACTGACGACAACTCCTCACCCAGTCATTGTTGAACCACTTGAACAATTAGATGATGAAGACGGCCTTCCTGAAAAACTTGCACAGAAGAATCTAATATATCAAAAGGAGGGAGAAACCCCTCCTCATTTTGTCCAGCATGGCACTTTTGAGTATGAATATTCTCAGCAATGGAAGTCCCTGGATGAAATGGAGAAACAGCAAAGGGACCAAGTTGAAAAGAACTTGCAAAGGACATATTGGAAAGTGAAATGGAAGATGCCTATCATGAACATCAGGCAAATCTTCTGCGTCAAGATCTGATGAGATGCCAGGAAGAATTAAGATGCAAGGAAGAACCTCACAACCAAAAAATGCAGAAACGTGAAGAAATGTAGCTAAGGCATGAAGAAGAACGACGTAGAAGGGAGGAAGAGATGACGATTCCTCAACGTGAAATGGAGGAACAAATGAGATGCCAAAGAGAGGAAAGTTATAGCTGGATGAGGTACATGGATCCAAGAGAAAGAGACATGAGAATGGGTGGAGGGGGAACAATGAACATGGGAGATCCCTATGGTTCAGGAGACCAGAAATTTCCACGGTGGTGGTGGTGGCATAGGTTATGAAGCTAATCCTGGAGTTTGACCAGCAACCATGAGTGGTTCCATGATGGGAAGCGACATGCGTACTGAGCGCTTTGGGCAGGGAGGTGCCGGACCTAGAAGAATGGGGCCTGGAATTCCAGCAGGATATGGTAGAGGGAGAGAAGAGTATGAAGGCCCAAACAAAAAGTCGCAATTTTAGGTGTGATATCTAGGTTTTCATTCCAGTTTGTTTTTGTCTTTTCTTGTTTAGATACCAATATTTTAAATTATTGCATTTTAGTAAGAAAGCTATCTTTTTATGGATGTTAGCAGTTTATTGGCCAAATATTTATAAATTGTTTGTTTCAACAGGTAAAATTATGTAATGCAGTGTTTCAAACAGGGGAATTTTTTTTCTTTTTCTTTCCTTTTTTTTTAAACTGTATAATGTCCCTAAATTTATGGCAGTATACCTTGTGCCACTGAATTTCCAAAGTGTACCAATTTTTTTATGTGCTTCAAATAAAGAGAAAAATAGTTATGATATTGATCTTCAACTTTGCCATTCATGCTTCTATGCACATTAGGCTAGGTGTTCACTTTGAAAGCATGGGCGTGTCTAGGCCTTTGAATGGCATATGCCATTTCTGGGAAATGTATCTGTAGGCTAAGCATTGCTTTCTACAAATAAGTACCCCCTTGTTTTAAAACAGAAGAAATGCATATTGAAGTAGTTTCATAATTTGTTTGGCATTATAGGAAGCAAGCTGGTGCTAAGTATTTTTAAATGGTTATGTAAGAAAGCTGAACTGTAAATCTTCCTTCAGGAATATGTATTAAGATTATGGAATGGGTGAAAGACTTGGTAGGGGGAGAGAGTGGGTATGACTAAATGGATCTTTATGGCCCTATGATCTATCCTTTCCTTGAAAGTTTCTGAAGAAGAAACTGGAAAAATCATTTTGTTGCATTCTTCCATTCTTGTTTTTAAAAGAACAAGTCCCAAGCCCTACAAATGGCTTGTATTGAACTTTCATATTTGAATTAAAGATTGTTAAACATGAAAAAAATAAACACGTTCAATAAAGAAGAAAGAGTTGGATATTTCAATAACTAGGGTTGTTTGACAGATTTGGTACTTTAAAAAAATTTTTATCTCTCCAAATTCATTCAAATAATATCTTAGATTTGACTGAAATAGGTCATAATTACATTCCACTGTAAAGAGAAATCTTTATTATTAAGTCATGTAAAGCAAAATATTTTTAAAAAGTACTTGTCTTACACTGATATGTTAATTTTTCTCTGATGTTTTGAAAACATGAAACTGTTTATTCACTTTTTGTTTGTTTAACTTGGCTTTTGTTTGTTAACTGGCTAACTCCAGTAAAAGTGATTCTGTGTGAACTTATCTATTTATTTAAAGCAAAGCATAGCCCTTGGAAAGTAGCATCATTTATCAATTATGATTTTTAGTCACAATCATGCTTGTGAAAGCATTTTTATTATGCATTATGGATAACTTTTTAAACAACTTAACTTCAATTCTTTTTTTAAGAGTTTGTTGTCAAATTGGTTTCCATATAACACCCAATGCTCTTCCCCACAAGTGCCCTCCTCCATAACCATCACCTCCCTTCCCCCCTCCCCCTCCCCCTTCAACCCTCGGTTCTCAGCTGCTTTGGAAAACAGTATGGAGGTTCCTTAACTTCAATTCTTGACCATCAAATAGGTTTCATTTTCCTAGTTGATTTGGCTATAAAAGTTAAATATGGCAAAAGTTTCCTTAAAGTGGAAAAGAAGCTCAATGTTTTTCTTTTAAAGATTTATTTTTGAGAGAGAGCGCAAGTGGAGAAGGGGCAGAGAGAGAAGGGCACAGAAGATCCAAAGCTGGCTCTGTGCTGACAGTAGCAAGCCTGACACAGGGCTCAAACTCACAAAACCGTGAGATCATGGCCTGAACTGATGTGGGATGCTCAACCGACTGAGCCACCCAGGTGCCCCAAAACTGAATTTTGAAGTGTGGCTTATTTTCTAGTTCTATGAAGGTGGTACATGTCCTGGCATAATTGAAGATAGAAAGAGCAGTGGTTGGGTAGGAGTCATCATAGAATTTTCTTCCTATGTGTCCAAACCTGCTTTTTTTTTTTTTTTGTTACCAATTAGCTATGACCTTTTATTCTAGCCTTAAGTAAGAGGCAATAATTTCTGATATATTTTCTTTCTAATATTAGTTTAAGATAATTTCTGTGCAATGCTAACTCTTATTTCATGGTGTGTGTGTGTGTGTGTGTGTGTGTGTGTGTGTGTGTGTTTCTCCATGTGCTGCTTCTTTCCACTAATCTGCTAAATCTTTTGAAGAGGAATTAAATGTAATGTTTCTAGAAACATGAATAGCTTGTATCCTTTTCTGAGTGTCCTACTTCAGAAATAATGCAGCTGCAGTAGCATGTGCCTTTGTTTCTTCCCATTTCTCTCTGCAGGGAAGTTCCTGCTTTAAGGTAGGCCTGAGCTCTTTTATTGCTAGGATTTTTCTCTTGTAAATGATGTGAATGCTTCAGTCATGTTTTATAAACCACATTGTTTCTTTGTTAACTTATTTCACTATGGTTGATTCTTCAGCTTGTAGGAATAATGAGGAGTGAGCAAGAGACTATAAATGAATAATTACAAATCAACTATTCCTGTTAGGAAAAATACCCAAAACAAAGGCTGTATGAATACAGTCCCAGTAACACGATATTTAAGGATGACACATGGTGCATTTGTTTTTTGTGTATGTGATACACAGAATATCTCTGCGGGCCATAAGATGTCAAAAATGCAACTAAAATGAAAACAAGCCACTGGTACATTTTTCATGCTACTTCGGTCATAGGATACGTCACTTCATGTGACAAGATCTTATTTGACTTGCATTTGGAGCAGAGAATGAAAGGACTTTGTTGAGGGTTGCCTTGTTTAGCCCAGTCCCTCGAATACATTTCTTTTATGTGATTCTTCCACTTTCATTTCCCATCTTTCTTGTTTTCAATCTGAATAGCATACTTTATGAAATGGTCACTGCTTTTGAAGTTCATTCTACAGAGCTCTAAGTTTTACTGAAAAGAAAATAATTTTCTCGAATTTGTGTCATCCTTGCAAAGGGGCCATGCTAATCTCTGTATTTTTCCAATTTTGGTGTATGTGCATGCCGAAGCATGATAATTTTCCAAAAAAATAGGTTATTAGACAAACTAGTTAAATCCCATTCAAATAATAGAAGAAAGCAAACTTGGCTTATTCAGCTTTGACATCTAATTTGAATCTTGTGCACACTGTCCTCCTGAAAGCGGCCACCACTTGTTAAATTTGAATAGGAGAGAACAAAAAGAGATAGTAGAATATTACTTCTTTTCACTAGTTTTAAATTAATTTTAGATTACACAGAACTACATCTTCATTATTAGAGCAAGAAATTCAGTATGTTCTCCAAAAGGTTCTACTCTTCTAACTCCTTTAATAATGTCAGGATTCTGCATCAGGAGAATAAAGGAACTAATATTTTGTTGTGGTATAAATGTTTCTTCTTCTAAAATAACAAAGTTAAAAAAATTCTGTTTTCTCATGTTTATGACTCTTCTTTGGCTAATAGAAACAGAATTCACATGAATCATTTATCTTATGGACTTCCTACCTCTGAAGCATTCATGGAAGGAAAAATAAACTTTTAAAATAAAAAGAAATAAGCCTGCTTTGAAAATATTATATATCATTGACAATTTTCATCATTTTTATTTTCCTAAAGAAGCTTATTTTGAAACTTATAAATGCATTAAGTTGGAAATGAATCTTAATTACACTTGCACTGGTTATGCTTCATGATTAGTAGTGGTGCAAGCTGATAATTTAAAAACTTCATAGATTTGTACTGCTATTTGTACCCAGCTGTGTCAACTATACAAATGAGAAAATAATAATCAAGGGACTGATAGCGTAATATAATAGCTGTTGTGCTTTAAATATCTTTTATGCTTTGACATTAACTGTCTCTCTTACTTTAGTATCTACTTTTCAAAAATCTACTACTCATTCCTGATACTGTTTAACTGGGGTTATTTAGTCCTGTCATAGCACTGCATGATATTGACAGTTATCTCTTAATTTGCTTAATTTCATGGCATTTTCTATGTTAATTTTTTACTTTGGGATTTTAAAATGCCAGATTTGTGTGAAAAACCCTCCACTAATAAGATTTAGTCATATCACCTAAGTACTACAGAGTTATCCCAGATGTAATAGGGAGAGATGAAGAAGGGATCACAGATAATAAATTTGCCCTGCTTCCTCCACAAAGTTATTACTGCAAGCTTCAAATCTCAGGTTTTATTGATAATGTAAATATGGGTTATGTAAGGAAAGCTTATACCTATTTATAATAGCATTTAAATCTGGTTTAGTCATTGCTTTAGGCCAAACCACTTCATAAACAGTCCCAAGACAATTTGAAAATGAGTATTTGTTGCATAATCTTTTTTTATTGCATATGTATTGTATTTTATGATTTTTGTAATTAAAGTAATAAAACTAAATAATATTTCCTGGCTAACTAGCAGGTAAACAACTTTAAACAATATAAATGTATTTTATCTTGTGAAACAACTGATGGTCATTCAAAAGGAAGATTGTTGGGGAAGGATAGGAGAAGATCGTTTTTTCAATTGGTTAATAAGCTTTTAACAAAATAATTCCTACTGTAATCCTAGAGAATTTCATCTGACTAAATCCCCACTCAAATGACAAGCACGGAGTGAGGGCTGTAGTCAGAAGAACAAAGGATGGGAGGACCATTATCTGAATGAGTCCCCCCATGGGGCCCATTATGCCCTGGGTTGCCACCTCTCACCATTACTTGTGAAAATACTTGGCATTGAGTGATGCCATATGTCTTATATTGTACTTGCTAAAATTGCTTATGCAATTTCAATTGGCCATGGTATTTATAATGTTCTATTCTCAGCATTATCTAGCATGGTTAAGCCTATAACGCAGCTGCTTTTTTGTTTATGTGGATCAAATTATTGTTATGCATTGTGCAACCCTCAGTATAACTTTCCTGAGTGCCCTAGCATCTACATGAAGGGTAGTAAATGTTAGGCTTTAAAAAAGGGGTTTTTGTTATTCTTCCAATTCAGTATTGCCTTATATGTATATATCCATTCATTGGTGAGCACAAATAAATCTGTTTTGGTGTGAATAGAAGTTGCACATGGATATCAAGGGATACAAATCTTCTAAGATATTATAAAATCATGTTATACAGCTTAGTTTTTACAATGGTTCAAATATAGGGGACACTGTCTGTACCATGACTTAGTATACATACAATTCTTACCTACAACAGCCTTAAATACGGTTTCAGAACTGTAAACTTATTTTGTTTTTTTAAAGTATGCAGAGGTGTGGAGGATAAATGTTAATTTAAAAGGCCTTTTGAAAATTAGACTTGGTAAAATGAACTATGTTGTATATATACATATATGCATGTAGGTCTTTTGGTGTCTGGTAGGAACTAGCTGCCATTCTAGGATATTTTCCACTCTCTACTTTGGCTATTTTACATATGAGATTCTCATTCTGCAGCTCCCACCTCTGTACTACTTCTGCCGTGATCCCTTCAGCTGCATTGTCTCTCTCTTCTCTTTCCATCTAGGAACTCTTATGTCCCATAATTTATGGAAGTACTATAATTACAGCATGTATCTTTTATTACCATATCTTTATCCTGCGCTTTTCTGTAGTAGTACAGAATACTAATGAGATTAGCACCTTTCATTAAGATGTACTACCCATTTTTTGAATGCTTACTTATTTTGAGAGAGAGAGCAGGGGAGGTGCAGAGAGAGCAGGAGAGAGATAATCCCAGTCAGGCTCCTTACCATCAGCACCACAACTGAGATATCATGACCTAAGCCAAAATCATGAGTCAGATGCTAAACCAATTGAGCCACCCAGGCATCCCAAGATGTACTACCCATTTTGAGCAACAGCTTAAGTCACAGGATAAGCCTTCTACTTAATGGCTTACATTTTCTTTGTTTTTGAAGGAAGAAGGGAAAATTTGTGATTTTAAAAAAAGTATAAAACTTAGAAAATCTACCATTGCTAACCCAGAAAATCAGGATGGCAGCAGAGTTGGAGGACTCTAGGGTTATCTCCTCCAGTGAACACAACTAGATAACTATCATATCATGCTAAATACCTCAGAAATCAGCCTGAACACTGACAGAACAAACTTCACAACTAATGGTGTTAGGCAGTTAGTTAGGCATGAGTAAGGATGAATAAAGCAGATGCTGCCCACACACTGGGAGCCAGCCCCAAGGGTTAACAGCCACTCCCTCAGAGCCACCTCTAAGGGCTAATAGAGCAGTAAAGGGGTAGCCACAGAGCTAGCTCAAAAGCCAGGAGCTGAGCATATGAACAAAAGGTGCCACTTGCCCTTTACGGTTACAGCAAAAGCTTATTAGATATTCATAATATACAATATATAAAAACATATAATACATCATAAGTAGGTGCATGTGCAGACACCAAAATGTTAAATAATTGCTAGCTGTCAATTAAAAATGCCAATAGAAGTCAAATATACATGTACACAAAGTTCGCTTAAAAAGATACAGCTAGAGCTTCTCCATGCCATTGCCAGTCATGCTCTGGCATTTGCCCATTTTTGCTGTTTAAAGTGTACCATACTTATCTCCTCAATAAATTCTGGTCTCAGGTCTCCAATTCTTTGATGCATCAGGGTCAAGAACCAAGTAACTTAGTGATGAAGGGAAAGAAGAGGCCACATTGAAGAAGAAGTGCATACATAACTGGCTTTTCTAACATAAAGAAGCAGCCAGAGGCATAGACAAAATGCAAAGATGGAAGAATTTATCACAAATGAAAGAACAAGGTAAGGCCATGGCCAGAGACCTAAGTGAAACAGATATAAGTAGTATGTCTGATGGAAAATTTAAAACAATAATCATAAGGATGCTCACTGGGCTTCAGAGAATAGAAGACATCAGGGAGAAACTTACCACAGAGATAAAAGAGTTAAAAAAAGAATTATTCAGAGAAGAATGCAATAAATGAGATTGGTAAGAGGCTTAATGCAAATGACAGCAGGCTGAAGGAAGGAGACAAATGAATTAGTGACCTAGAAGATGAAATAATAGAAATTAATGAAGCTAAATAAAAGAGAGAAAGAAGAATTTTGCAACAGGGGGACAGACTTACAGAACTAAGTGACTTCATCAAACTTAAAAACTTTCATATTATAGGTGTCCCTGAAGAATAAGAAGAGAGCAAAGGGGGCAGAAGGTTTATTTAAAGAAATAATAGCTGAAAACTTCCCTAATCTGGGAAAGGAAACAGATATTCAGATACAGGAAGCACTGAGAATTCTCATTAAAATAAACAACAGCAGGTTAACACCAAGACATATTATAACCAAATTTGCAAAATATATGGTGTCTGGGTAGCTTGGTCAGTTAAGTGTTTGACTCTTGATTTTGGCTCAAGTCATGGTCTCGTGGTTTGTGAGTTCAAATTTTGTACTGGGCCCCATGCTGAGAGCACGGATCCTGCTTGTGATTCTATCTTTCTCTCTCTGACCCTCCCCCACTCACATGTGCTCATTTTCTCTCTCTCTCTCTCTCAAAATAAATAACATTAAAATAGTTTTAAAAATAAATTTGCAAACTATAGTGATAAACAGAAAATCTTAAAAGCAGCAAGACAAAAGAGGTCCCTAACTTACAAAGGAGGACTCATGAGGCTAGCTGCAGATCTCTCCACAGAAACTTGGCAAGACTGAAGGGAGTGGCATCATTTATTCAAAGTGCTCAATGGGAAATATATGCACCCAAGAATACTCCATCCAACAAGGCTATTATTCAGAATAGGAGAGAGAAAGAGTTTCCCAGACAAACAAAAATTAAAGGAGTTTATGACCACTAAACCATCTTTGCAAGAAATATTATAGGGGACTCTTTGAGTGCAAAGGAGAGACCAAAAGTGATAAGAAAGAAAGATTCAGAGAAAATTTCCAGAAACAATGACAAAACGAGTAATAAGATGGCAAGAAATAATATCTATCAATAATTAATCTGATTATAAATGATTAAACATTCTAAGCAAAAGATATAGGCTGTCAGAATGGATTAAAAAATACAACACCCAGGTATATGCTGTCTACAAGATAATCTTTTTAGACCTAAGACACCTGCAGATTGAAAGTGAGGGGATGGAGAAATATTTTTTACACAAATGGATGTCAAAAGAAAGCCAGAGTAGCAATACTTATATCATACAAACTAGAATAGAAAGCAAAGAGTGTAATAAGAGATGCAAAAGGGCACAATATCATAATAAAGAGGTCTACCTAACAAGAAGATATAATTGTAACTATGTACTCAACATGGAAGCACCCAAATATATAAAACAATAACAAACATAAAGTAACTCACTGATAATAATACAGTAATAGTAGGAGACTTTAACGCCCCATTTATATCAATAGACAGATCATCTAAATAGAAAATCAACAAGGAAATATTAGCTTTGAATGACACACTACACTAGAAGGAATTAACAGATATTTTCAAAACATTCCATCCTAACAGTAGAATAAATAATCATTTCAAGTACATGTGGGACATTATCCAGAATAGACCACATATTAGGTCACAAACCCCCTCAACAAATACAAAAAGACTGAAATCATACCATGCACCTTTCCTGACAACAATGCTATGAAATCAGAAGTTGACCTAAGGAAAGATTCTGAAAGACCGCAAACACATGGAAGTTAAACAACATGCTACTAAACAATGAATGGGTCAACCAGGAAATCATGGAAACAAATTCAATCAAAACATAATAGTACAAAACCTTTGGGATGCAGCAAAAGCAGTCCTAAAAAGGGAGTATATAGCAATATAGGCCTACCTCAAGAAACAAGAAAAATCTCAAATATACAACCTAACCCTACACTTAAAGGAGCTACATAAAGAAAAAAATGAAGCCTAAAGCCAGTGGAGGGAAGGAAATAATAAAGATAAGAGAAGAAATAAATGATATAGAAACTAAAATATACAATAGAGAAGATCAATGAAAGTAGGAGCTGTTTCTTTGAAAAAAATAAATAAAAGGACCTTTGATTTCAGCTCAGGTCATCATCTCATGGTTGTGAGGTTGAGTCCAACATCAGGCTCTTCACTGAGCATGAAGCCTGCTTAGGATTCTCTCCCTCTCTATTTCTCTATCTCTCCCTTTATTGTGTGCACTCTCTCTCACTCATTCTCTCCCTCTCTCAAAAAATGAAAATGAATTTTAAAAAATTAAAAAAAGAAAAGCAGAGGCATCACAAGTCTAGACATCAAGTTACATTACAATGCTTTTGTGTTAAAAATAGTATGGTACTGGCACAAAAATAGACATATAGATCAATAAAATAGGATAGAAAACTCATAAATTAACCTAAAACTAGATGGTCAATTAATCTTTGGCAAAGCAGGAAGCATATCCAAAGGGAACAAATTGTGTTGGGAAAGCTGTGTGGCTACATGCAAAAGAATGAAACTGGACCACCTTTTTACATCATACACAAAAATAAATTCAAAATGGATTAAAGACCTAAATATGAGACCTAAAACCATAAAAATCCTAGAAGAGGACAAAGGGAGTAACTTCTTTGACATTGGCTGTTGCAACTTCTTTCTCAATATGTCTCCTGAGACAAGGAAGACAAAAGCAAAAATAAACCATTGGAAACTCATCAAAATAAACAGCTAAAACAATGCTTCTCTTTTTTTAAAATAATAGTTTATTGTCAAATGGGTTTCCCTATAACACCCAACACTTCTCCCCACAAGTGCCCCCCTCCATGAGTATCACCCCCATCCCTCTTCCCCATCCCCCTTCAGCCCTCGGTTCGTTTTAAGAATTCAATTGTCTCTCATGATTTGTGTCCTCTCTCCCCAACTCTCTTTCCCCCTTCCCCTCCCCATGGTCCTCTATTAGGTTTCTCCTATCAGACCTATGAGTGCAAATATATGGTATCCCTCCGTCTCTGCCTGACTTATTTCGCTATGCATGACACCCTTGAGGTCCATCCACTTTGCTACAAATGGCCAGATTTCATTCTTTCTCATTGCCATGCAGTACTCCATTGTATATATATATATACACCACTTCTTCTTGATCTGTTTATCAGGTGATGGACATTTAGGCTCTTTCCATGATTTGGCTATTGTTGAAACTGCTTCTATGAACATTGGGGTCCATGTGGCCCTATGCATCAGCACTTCTGTACCCCTTGGATAAATACCTAGCAGTGCTATTGCTGGGTCATAGGGGAGTTCTATCGATAGTTTTTTGAGGAGTCTCAACACTGTTTTCCAGAACGGCTGCACCAGTTTACATTCTCACCAACAGTGTAGGAGGGTGCCCGTCTCTCCACACCCTCGCCAGCATCTATAGTCTCTTGATTTGTTTATTTAAGCCACTCTGACCGGCCTGAGGTGGTATCTCAGTGTGGTTTTGATTTGTATTTCCCTGATGATGAGTGACACTGAGCATCGTTTCATGTGCTTGTTGGCCATCTGGACGTTCTCCTTGAAAAAGTGTCTGTTCAGGTCTTCTGCCCATTTCTTCACTGGATTATTAATTTTTAGGGTATGGAGTTTAGTGAGTTCCTTGTAGAATTTGCATACTAGCCCTTTACCTGATATGCCATTTGACACTATCTTTTCCCATTCCGCTGGTTGCCTATTAGTTTTTTTGATTGTTTCCTGTGCATTGCAGAAGCTTTTTATCTTGATGAAGTCCTAATCATTCATTTTTGTTCTTGATTCCCTTGCCTTTGGGGATGTGTGGAGGAGGACATTGCTGTGACTGAGGTCAAGGAGACTATTTCCTGCTTTCTCCTCTAGGGTTTTTATGGTTTCCTGTCTCACATTGAAGTCCTTCAGCCATTTTGAGTTAATTTTTGTGTATGGTGTAAGAAAGTGGTCTAGTTTCATTCTTCTGCATGTTGCTGTCCAGTTCTCCCAGCACCACCTGGTAAAGAAGCAGTCTTTTTTCCATCGGATACTCTTTCCTGCTTTGCCAAAAATTAATTGGCCGTACATTTGTGGACCCAGTTCTGGGTTCTCTATTCTATTCCATTGGTCCATGTGTCTGTTTTTGTGCCAATACCATACTGTCTTGATGATGACAGCTTTGTAGTAGAGGCTAACGTCTGGGATTGTGATGCCTTCCATTTTGGTTTTCTTCTTCAATATGACTTTGGCTATTTGAGGTTTTTGTGGTTCCCTACAAATTTTAAGACTGTTTTAGGTTTGAGAAAAATGCTGGTGCAACTTTGATGGGGATTGCATTGAATGTGTAAATTGCTTTGGGTAATAATGACATTTTAACAATGTTTATTCTTCTGATCCAAGATCACGGAATGTTTTTTCCATTTCTTTGTGTCTTCTTCAATTTCCTTCATAAGTCTTCTATAGTTATCAGCATATAGGCCTTTTACATCTTTGGTTAGGTTTATTCCTAGGTATTTTATGATTTTTCGTGCAATTGTGAATGGGATCCGTTTCCTGATTTCTCTTTCTGTTCCTTCAATGCTTCTCTTTTTAATATCATAATAGTCTTATAGCTGTGTGCCACATTTCCTCACAGCCTTAAAACTATTCAAAATGATTATGTAGGTGTAAGTTGGATCATAGAACCTTTGCAGCTACAGTAAAATTTTGGATTTTCATAGAAGTAATGGGAAGCCACTGACATAAGTAGCATTGATTTAATATAGTAATGATAACTTTTTTTTTCTTTTTCTTTTTTTTTTTAATTTATTTATTTATTTTTAATATAACACTATTTATTTTTTTAACATATGCAATTATTTTCCGTCATTTACAATACAGTAGTTACAATGACACTCCAAACAGAAAAGCAAAGTAAAAAATCAAAACCCCCACTTCTATTTCATGTAATTAGACTTATACAGAAATTAACAGGTTAAGTACCAATT